>APFE030298771.1:0-10613 GCA_000404065.3 Pinus taeda
ATCGTCGAGAGGGGAACAACCCAGATCACCAGGTAAGGCCCATTGTGAATTCAATTTGTCTACATATTTCAAACCAACTTCCTTCAAAGAATCCACTTCTCATGATAAATGGAAAGAAGAAATGCAAAAATAATATGATGCTTTTATAAAGAATGACACTTGGAAGTTGGTTGATCCTCCATTAGGAAGCAAACCAATAGGCTACAAGTGGGTCTTCAAGAACAAGTATAAAGCAGATGGCTCTCTCTATAAGCATAAATTCAGGCTTGTGGAAAAATATTTTGCATAGAAGGAAGGGGTTTACTATGAGAATAATTTTCCCCCACAGAAAAATGGGCTACCATATGGACACTCTTTTCCTTGGCAGCACAAAACGGTTGTAAATTCCATCAAATGGATTTAAAAACTGATTTATTGAATGGAAATTTGAAAGAGAATGTTTTTATGTCCCAACTAGAAGGATTTGTTGTGAAGGGTCAGGAACACAAAGTATGAAAGCTTGTAAAATCCTTGTATGGACTCGAGTAAGAATTGTGAGCTTGCTACGAGAAGTTAACTGGGCATATTCTGAAAGTCAACTTCAAACATTATGATCTTGAGATGCAACTTTGTTTGTCAAGAAAGTTAGAAAAACAATTGTATATCTTGTGGTGTATGTAGATGCTCTTCTGATGAAAAGGAAGAATGAGATCTACATTGCATCCATAAAGAAGGAATTGAGGAAATTTTTTGAAATGACATATTTGGGCTATGTTCACTACTATCTTGGTATTGAAGTAACTCATCATATGAAGTTTATATTCCTCTCTAAGAAGAAGTACATTGGAGATTTGTTGAACAACTTTGGCACGACTGAGTGCAATAATTTGAATACTCAAATGGAACAAAACTTAAAGCTCAAATCCACTGAAGGAAAATAATTTGAGGATGCAACAAATTATGGACAACTCGTAGGAAGTCTCAACTACCTGACTACTACCAGACAAGACATTTCATTTGTTGTTGGAATCCTCTCCAGGTTTATGAAAAATCCTTGTGAAGGTCATTGGTTTGTTACTAAAATATTTCTAAAGTACTTGAAGGGAACTCAACGCTTTGGACTTAAGTATACATAGGTGGGAGACTTCATCTTGATTGGATACTTTGATTCAAACTTTGATGGAGATAAAGGAATTGGGGTATCTACTTTAGGTTATGTTATGAGTCTTGGATCAAGATTTGTCTCCTGGAGGTCATGGAAACAATCAATTCTGACAGATTCCACAACTAAGATGGAATATATGGCAACAGTGGAAGCAATAAAGGAAATTATGTGCCTTAGGAAAATTCTGGAATATTTCTAGGACAAAAAGTGCATTCAACTTTTCTTTTGATTGACAACAATTCTGCAATAAATTTGGCCAAGAATCCAAAGTTCCATGATTGAATGAAGCACATCAATACAAAATACCATCTCACCAACATTTCACCTATGCCATTGTTCTGCAAATGGGAAGATTGTAGACATCTTCACCAAAGCGCTTGGAAGAGAAAAGTTTGAAAGCTTCATAATGATGCTTGGACTCACCAACATCCCTTCAGATTAAGGGGGAGAATGTTGAAACCTAATCTTTGCGATTAGGTAAATCTATTTAAATATTGTAAATAACAAAATAAAGATAATTGGAAGACGAAGAGACATTGGGAGATCAAACCTAATAGTCTCCCTCTCCATGTATATATCCATGTTCCATCTTAATGAAAAGCACAATGAAATTCGTGGGGTTACTCCTGGCCTGACACACTTCAAGTTGTTGCAAGATGAGAGATTTCTCGACATTTATTGGGAAGTTAGTATTCAATTTCTCACATGTTTCCATTATTTTGTTAAATCTATTTTACCTTCTTTCCTCAAACCAAACACAAAGGATTAGTCTCAGTTACCATGCAATCTGTTAAATGACTTTCAATTTGTTTAGAAGAAGAAACAATTATAACTTTGTCCTTTTTCGTTGCTCTTCAAATTTACTTTTTCATTAAAAGTCAGTTTTAATTTTTAATTTTTTATTTTATATAAGATTTAAGTTATTCTTTAGTTTTGTATAAATTTTCTCTTCACACTAGTTAAATTTTCTCTCCTGGTGAGCACTTTAATGATTTCTTTCTTGAAAGAGAAAGGAATATCTTGCTAATGGAGCCTTAAAACCTATCGGAAGAGGGTTGTTTAAATGGCTTAGGTTTTTTATATATGTTGGTCTATGTCACATCCCCCTATTGACATATGTTCCAAAAGGCTTGTCAACATGGCCCAAGTGTGGTTAAAGTAAATTGTGCTCGCAAAATTAGCCCCAGTTGCGATCTGGCATGCATTATCTTCAAATCTAGCCTAAGTGTTGCTAGAGGAAATCTATCAAATGATGGGATATGGTGATATTTAATATTTTGGGTGCTTCTACACACTAGATCATCTTAACCAACGCAATGGGTGATCCTCAGGAGGAATTTTATATCTACTTGTCCCCCAAATTTGGTTCACATTTTTTTATGGAAATACTAGAATTGAAGCCCAAGAATGTGTATATATTACAATGTTTTTCCTCAATTTGAAAAATTCTTCTACATGACATGTCTCAAGTACCATGGGAGCTCGAACTCGTTGTTTAGAAAGTGAAGGTTTCAACAACTCTCGAAGGAAAAGAGATGGAATTTTTCTTCATCGTTGATAATAGGGATCTATTGCATAATACAAAGAGGTGAGAAGATGTTTTTGATAGTTTGAAATCTGTTATTATTGAATCTAGTACTGATTGGGACCTTCGGTTAGCTCCTCCTAAGCTTATGGAAATGGAATATGCACTGATTTTACTACTCTCACCTTCAATTTTTAATGAATTGTTCGCCCCAAAATTAATACAATTTCAAGCATATTTTAATAGTTTACAATCTAGGAGTGCATAGATTATAGTTTTGTCTTGGATTATGTCACACAAAACTCCACTAGTAGCACGATGGGACTCTCATTGAAGCTACAAGATTTTTGTGTTGAAGATGACAATGTAGAACATGCAAATATTGCCTTACAAAAAGAAAGAATTCTTGAAAACAATCATAGCATAAACTTTGTTGATTTAGTTATTAATTTAGGTGTGGCACAATGTAATATGGAAGAGATTGAATAACAAACCCTTGTGCAATGAGAAACGGGAAATTTGGTGTTTATCTTGGATGGAGAAACCATCGGGTCCTACAATAAATAAATTTGGATTATTTATTTGTGACAGAGTGAACCCACTGAGAGAAGTGGAAAACCTTGAAAAAACTCAAGAGGTAGGAAATAAAAAATGAGTTATTGAATAAATAAAGATTTGAGGAGGCATGCCTTGAACTTCAATTGCAAGAATAGATAGAGATCAAAGTTGTGGAAAAGGCCAGCAAGCAATTCAAAGTGCAAGAGAGGCACAGGAGAGGATATGGCTGAAAATTCGTAGGAAAGAAACTAAGGATTCCCAACCACAAAATAACAAGGCATGTCCTTTTTCTATAAGCCATCTCAAAGCTATCTATAAAAAATAAATAAATAAATCTTTTAGATGTTAAAAATTTAGACTCATGTAACATACTCATGACATGAATCCAACCAATCAACAAGAGTCATTTAATCTATGGAGGTAGCCCATTTCCATTACTCCAAAATTCATACCAATTTAAGGGTAAACAGTCAAACCTAATTGGAGCTAAAGGTTGGAGGACTCAAATTATTTTTACAATCATTACGAATATAAGGTTTTCAGTCTGTCCATACGAATCCGTCATCCATATATATATATATAGAACAATTCCAAACATACATATAAAATAAAAAAGGAATAACAAAAATCCAAGATCCCAATAGAGATGAAAGCTTGCTCTAATACTATATGTACAGACCTAGAATTTAAAACATATAAATTTCTTGCAACAATCAATGCTATTAATAATGAACAAAAATATATTCACTTGATTAGTATATAATTTATGAAACATGAAAAGAGAATACATACCTATAAAGCGAAGATATACCTTACTAGAGATTTTAAAGTTGTGGGGCTATTTGAATGTCTGACCACAACAATGTTTTTGGGATGAATCTCTACCCAACCATTGGCTCAATTGCACTAATTCTTTTTACAATTGGCCACCTCGAGCCCTCAATCAACTACTACAACTAGTGAATCCTTTGTCTCCAAGCATTATTTTCTAGAAAGAATGAATGTTTCTTATCTCCCTTTCATCCATTAAATAGAAAGGGAATCTGAATGCACACAATTTGTGTGTCATCATGCCAACTTCTATTTTCTTTGTGTTTTCCTTAATTTGACATTTTTCTTAATTTAACTCTGGCTTATTTTATTCCTTTTCCCTTTTAGTTAATTGTACTTATTCTTACTATTTTTATAGTTTATTTTAATATATTTATTTTAACTGTAACTTACTATTTATCATTTTATTTATTTACTATTAATATCTTTTCTTCGTTATTTATTATTTTATTTATTTATTATTATCTTCTCTTTATTATTTATTTTATTTATTTACTATTATTATTTATTTATATTATTTATTCATTATATTTATTGATTTATTATACATGACATGACAATGGTGGATATGGGTATGGTGGTCTGAAATCCTAACTATGGCCATGAAATAAATAAGTTTCTAGGCCTCTATGATGTCTCGAGCTCAAGCATTATAACAAGTCTAAAACACAAATAACTCTCTAAGGGGTTCTTAACATGGAAATTTTTAAGGGCTAATATTTGTAGTGGGCAATTTTCCATGACTTTTCCAACAAATGATATGCCATTCCCATTTTTATAAAAAATGATTTGCCCAAATTTTACAATATAAAATTATTTTACCTTAAAAGTCGCTAAAGTTATATTGAGAGTATATATATATAATCATTATAAATTTGAATAATTTTACAAATACATGAATAAACATTTTATCATTTGCATTTTAGGGACTACTCACATTCGCCAATGTTTTTAAACTTCAAGATAATTTTCCATCCTTAAAATTTTCCCTAGTTCTTAGCCTTGAATTACCCATGTTTGCACCATTACTAGGGCTTACAAATAAAGAATGGGACTTGGAGCCTTTACCATAATGGGAGGAAGAAAAAAATGGCTTTATGCCCCAAACAAAGATTCATGGGCTCAAGTACCATAAGTGAGGCCTTAAACCACCATAGAAATCCTCTCTAAAGGTATTTTGTCCTCTAGGTGGGATATAAGTGCTATTATGAGTGTTTTCGTAACATGTATGGGTCTGAGGACCTTGATCATGGTCAAGGATGGAAACAAGTGACTTCAGTCATATATGAAGATCCTCAATTCTCCACATAAGACCTTTACAAGATCTTTACA
This sequence comes from Pinus taeda, assembly GCA_000404065.3. Lineage (NCBI taxonomy): Eukaryota > Viridiplantae > Streptophyta > Pinopsida > Pinales > Pinaceae > Pinus > Pinus taeda. The sequence continues at coordinate 5,391 of APFE030298771.1, forward strand.
AGATCTTTACAAGAGAAATTTTTTATCCAAATACATTTACATGATTAGTAAGTTTTACACGCTAGAAATGGTCTTGGGGTCTTCAACATGTTTAGGGTAGGGAAACAAGGGAATTAAATCCCAAATTAAACTTTTTATGCTCCAATATCATGGAAGAAGCCTCAAACCACCACACACATACTATATATGGGATATTTAGCCTATGAGGAAAAATAGATGAAATTATGAATTTGTTTGCAATAGAAATAGGCATAAGGGTCTTAACTATATGGTTAAAGAAGGAACCAAGTGCTTACACCTTGTATGAAGCTTGTTAACTTCAAGAACGTAGGATGAGTCCTCCAATCACAACACAAAAACTATATGGGGATCTTTAGCCTCCAAGTGTTATTAGGGATGCCATTATTAGTTTTTGACATCTTGAATGCATCTTTGGGGATGGATCTCAAGGCCTTTCCAATAGTCTAAGAAGGAAAAAAAGAGTTATGTTTAGCCCAAAAAATTTATTCTCTGCTCAATTATCATGAATGAGACCTCAAACCACCACAAAGGCCTTTCTAGGGGATATTTGACCTCATGACATGATATGAGAGACATTAAGAGGTTGTGCATGAGTTCAATATATGAGTCTCAATACTTTGACCATGAAAGAGGAAAAATTAAGTGACTTAGGCCCAATATGAAGCTTCTCAAACACAAGTATTGAGAAAAGGTCCTCTGATTCTAGCCACCACGCAAGGCCTTAGTATTTGAATAAAGGTTCTTAAGCTTAACTAATACTAATGAGATATGAGACCACCATAAACATCTTTTATAGAGGACCATATCTTCTAGGTGAGATATAAGTAGAATTATGAGTTTTTTGGGGGTGCACTCTATAGCCATTAATGGAGAGATATTGCCCCATAATGTTATGTGAAAAATAATAAAATAATATTTGCATTATACAATTAAAAAACAAAAAAAAAAAACTTTCTAACTTTGAGATATATAATTCCTTCACCACTCAATATGGAGTTGGTAAATAACATGTAGAGTTAACATATGATGTATATTAATAACCAAAAAAATATTTTAATGTAAGTAATAAATAAATATTTTTAATATTAGTATCATTAAGATAGATAAAAGTAAAAGAAAAATATATATATATTATTTACACTTCAAGATTGAGAGAGGTGTTATTGTGTTGAAGCCTTGCCATTATAGGGAGATGTGTGAGTTTGTGACGTTTATTAAATTTGGGAAATATATATATAAGAAAAAACAAATTAAGAAGTGTGTGCTTCATATTCAAAATAAAACATAATAAATGAAAAATGTAAGAAAGCTAAAATGCAAAATGTATAATGTAAAATACAATCTAAAATGTAAAGCAAAATGCAAAATCCATCTAAATTAAAATAGTTATATTTAAGTTAATTAATAAACACATAAAAACTTAATACTTAGAATAAATTTATGATATAGAAAGATTTTTAACCATGCATATTCACCCTCTTGTAAATAGGATTTGTTACAATACCATGGGCCAATATCATGGCTTATCAATAACATATTTAATTAATAAACACATAAAAATTTAATACTTACAATAAACTTACAATATAGCAAGATTTTTAACCATGGATATTCACCCCCACTTTACCATGAATATTTTCAAATTGTAAATAAGTTTTGTTACAATACCATGCTTATCAAACACCCAAAAACCATAACTCATTTCACAATCAAAATAATTTAACTTTATAACATTTTTGTAATTAAACATAAAAGAAAATAAAATTATAATTACTTTTGAGATATATTTAAATCCTCTATCCTCACCACTACTAAAAATATTTCGTAGATATTCCAAAGAGAGAGAGGGAGGGGAGCGGAGGGAAGCGAGGAGAGATGAAGTTGAATGGGGAGAGAAAGGTAGGGATGAACAAAGAGAGAGAAGGATAGAGGTGGAGAAAGAGACAGAGTGACAAGGGAGAGATGGAGAGAGAGTGAGGGAGAGAGGAGAGGAGGAGGGAAGAGAGAGAGATATATGAGAGGTTGGAGACAGAAGGAGGTGGGATAGGAAGGGAGAGCGAGGAAGGAATAGAGAGTGAACTTGAGAGAGAGAGAAGGAAAAAGTGTGAGGGAGAGAGGAGAGCGATACATAAGAGAGGGAGGTTACTTTTATATGTAAAGTGTATAATTAATTTGAGCCTTAAGCAATCCAAGCCTCAGTAAAGATTCATGGCTATCACTAGCAAGAGTTGTATAGAGACTACATGGACACATGTAATAATCACACACATGTATAGAGTATATACATGTGGAGAATTAGTTTATGATGCTAGGTAATCATCCAATAACTAACAATGTTATTTTTTTATATAAACCAACCTAGATCCATCTTAACTATGGATCTACCAAGTGCCAAGAGGGATCAAATCTCTTGAGGTGCAAACCTTTTTTAGAGTGCAAAAACATTTCATCCCTCTTGGCGCATAGTAGATCTAGAGTTAAGATGGATCTAGATATATTATATATATATATATATATAGAAGAGAGAGAAGAGAGAGAGAAGAGAGAGAGAGAGAGAGAGAGAGATGCTTTCTATTTCCATAAAGAGAGAGATGTATATTAAAATATTAACAACAAAAAAGTAAAATAATGTGGACAATTATGAGTAAGATAAGATATGTACTTAAAAATATTTTAATAAAAATAAAATAAAATTGATATATGTAGGCTTGGAAAAAAGTAATTTTTTTATATAAAACAATTGAAAACACATCTTTTTATTAAAATATTTTACTGATGTGTTGTTTAAAATGAAAAAGAATAGACCATAAGGTGTAGAATAAATAGTAATGGGTGTATTTTTAAGTCACTTTGTGATGTGAAGCTCATTTATTAGAAACTTAGTGGCGAAAAATCCAACCATGTTAAGGTTTGGTGTGATCAAGGTTGTATGCGATCGTAGGTGATTTTGATAGCTTAAATGTTACTCAGTCGTGGTTTCTCAAACCATAGGTCAAGCTTGATGTAATCTCTAAAAAACTTAAACAACTTGACAAACAAACAAAAAAATACAATCAATACAATTCACAGACATAAAATTGTGTATAAAAAAAAAAACAAATCTTTCCAATTACCAACTTTATTTTAACCTTTACTCTCTTAAAAAAAAATTGTTCCTCTAAAATTTAAGAGGGTCCCTCTTAAGTTAAATGCATACTCACAGTGATACAAATAAATCTCAACTTTATAAAACATCCATTTTAAAAAACTCTTAATGTCTCAATTTTAAAAACACCATATTAAATTAAACTATACTAATCCTTTATCTTGAATAATGTTTCACAAATTTATCACATCACTCTTGAAAAAGCTCTCATTATTATACTTCAGTTTTACACAAATTTATTTTATTGAATTATGCTCCACAAATTCATCCCTCTTGAAGGAGCTATCTTTCTTATGCTTTAGTTTTTCTCATTGATGTAAGAAATCGAGGAAAGAGACACCATTATATGCTCACCGGTTAAAGAGAACCTCAAAGAAAACCATTGGTTTTTCTATGTTGCTTTAACTCTGTTGGATCAATTTGAACGAGAAAATAGCTACCCTTAAAACCAGAATGTGTTGTAGGGCACCCTCGCAGAGAAGAAAGAGAATGGTTTTTTTTTTCAATCGTATGAAAAATCGTCGTTGTGTAATGTAATCCTCGCTGCTAATGTATTCGTGGCAGTGAGGGTAGATGACAAACCATGGTGGTTTTGATATGACCCATCCACACCTTCACCGATCCGTAAAGGCTTCCACTGTAAGCGATAACTGAAATGGCGTTGAAACTCGTGGTGGCAGCTATGCATTCGACGGGACCGATGTGCTCCGCCATCACTGCAATGCAACATATTCCCGTTACCCGCTTCTCTTTTCCAAACACGAATTATTGCATCAGAGGGATCACTCAACAGTGGATCACAACGGTCTGGAGACAGAGAACGGGGTGAAGGTGGCCCCTAAGGAGCCCAGCATAATGCAATATTTGGTCGGAGAACCGGTTTTGTTCCCAGTAATGAATATATCCATCGTAACATACCGCGTATAAAACGGATAACCAATACGTTTCGAGGGCGAGGGATTTTACAGCAGATCCTTGATTGCGAAGAGTCATCATTAGCTCTTGCTTCGGTTGCCCACGACCTGGCCGTCTCCAGACCTTCACTATTCTCCCATCTGATCCGCTGAAGAGAATCTCGTCGCTGAGCACAATAATGGCATTGACGGCCTCATTGTGAGCTTCGATGGTCTTGATGGCGCGCATCAACTCCGACACTTTCCACACCTTCATGCTCTTATTGAACGATCTCGTGTACAACAAATCGCTTTTTCTATTATATGCAACGCAGGTCACGGTACCCGTGTGTCTCATGGTGTCGGGGAGCATAGCCATGCGCATGTCGAATTTGTTCCTCGGGGAGCGTGGCCACGCACATGTGGAATTTGTTATTCGAGTGCGACCGTTGCCAAAGGCGTTTCTTGTTGTCCCCATGAGTGCTAAAAATTTGATTGCTAGCAACAAGGCTTGACCTTGCTCGATCCAGACTTAGACAATTATGTGGTGGGAAATCCAATTGTCTTCACACTATTGTGGCTTTTCTATCCATAGGTTCATTACTACTACCTCTTTTTCCTTTTAGGGGTTTGGCTGGAACTCCATCTCTTAGGGATTCTGCGATGGGTGTGCTATTTTCTGTGTAGGAAGTGTTGCGGAGGTATAATTGTTTTATTTTTGGGTGATAGTTTCCACACTTATTTTTTGTTTTTTACTTTCACTTTTCATTGTTTCAATGGTTGGTGCATGTGGCTTTCTTAATAATTCAACATAGATCCATCTTAAATACAGATCTAACATGAGCTTAGAGGAATCCAATTTCTACACATGTAATTTTTTTTTATCAGAAAGCATTATTTAAATGTTTTGTATAGTTATTTTTTTTAGATTTTTTAATATTTTAATTTTCACCAAGATGAGCAAAATTTCAACTTTGATGGAGAAAAGATGGCATTACACATCATAGAGGAATCCAATTTCTACACATGTAATTTTTTTTTATGAGAAAGCATTATTTAAATGTTTTGTATAGTTATTTTTTTTAGATTTTTTAATATTTTAATTTTCACCAAGATGAGCAAAATTTCAACTTTGATGGAGAAAAGATGGCATTACACATCATA
>APFE030298778.1:5284-16177 GCA_000404065.3 Pinus taeda
TTCTGCATTTCTGGTTTGAAGCAATGGTGATTATGATATAGTAGAATTGTGAAGAAGGACAATCTGGTCCTCCTTAGTTAGGAGCCTCTTCTTTTACATCTTCTGCATCATAAACCATTGTTAATTAGTGATTTGGATTTATCTTCATGAAAGTAGTATTGTAGGGAAGGACAACCTGGTTCTCCTAAGTTAGGAGCCTCATCCCTCACATATTACATAAATGTATTAGAAATTGTTAAAATAGGTTTATATTTGTAATATGTACTTTCTTAACTCTTCAAATTTTATCTTCTAAGCTTGGCTATATCCGATATCCATACACTGTGGACTTGCCTCCAAGTTTTACAAACCCGGATTGATAATTAAATACTTGTGTTAATTTGTGTTAATAAATTAGCTCAACACATACATCTGCACACAATGTGTGACATCTCAAAATTCATACATATACACCCAATATACAACACAACTCATACATCTATACCCGATGTACAATGCCACATAATACATGTACCTACACCTGGCGTACAACACAAAATATATGTACTACACAAATTAGAACATAAGAAATACACGTCACGATACCACGACTACACAATGCACATACATAGTACCACATGCCCACAACACATCATGTACGACATGCACATAATACCACACGTACAGCAGCACCATATGTACAACATGTACACAGTACCAACTGTACACTGGACCATGTGCACAATGTGTGCATAACATCACATGTACATGACACCACCTGCACAACATGTACACAATGCCACATGTACAATGCACCAACTATACAATGTGTACACAATACCACATGTACACAGTACCACATGCATGACATGTACACGATACTACATGTACACAGCGCCACATGCATGACATGTACACAACACTACCTGCATACAACACCACTTGTCCAACATGTACACAACACTACATGCACACAACACCACTTGTACAATCATGCACACAACACCATATGTACCAAGCACCCCTTGTAAAACATGCACACAACACCATAGGTACATAGCATTGCATATCCAACATGTACATAGCATCATATGTACACAACACTGCATATACAACTTGTACATAGCACCATCTATACCCAGCACTGCATATGCAATATTCACACAACACTATATGTACCATCTTGTGCATAACATTGCGTAAACAACATGTACACACACTATATATGCACAACATCGCATGCACACAACAACACATATGCAACATGTACAACATATACAACATATGCACAACAATAGTACCACACATCCAAACCACATTATCTATACCAGGTAACCTTGCTTCTAGTGTCTCTCTGCCATCCATGCTTATCCTAGCATGCCAAGGAAAAACAGAGCTTTCATTCCCCTGATGCATCCCTTGGTATAACCTTTCCATAACATAGATATAACATAATCACATAATATCAACTCATAACCACATGATACTAACCTTGTAGATGTGTCAGGCCACTCTTCCCACTTGATTCCTCATGAACCAAGAATCTCTTCATGCCATTCACCTGCATAAGAAATCATTCCTCCACACGAATGATCCCTGACAACCCTGTTAGACAGCGACATAGATATATAAATGCATACACATATAATCATTATCATAAAAGAATCAACATCATGTCAGACAACAACATACATACATACATGTATACATATATAAACATCAACACAATCATGATTACAACATAATTACCAAATATCATAAGTTCAAGGTTAAGAGAACACCCTTTATTCATGCAACATATGCGCAACATCAAGAACAATAGTTCCCAACATAGTCAAGGCATCTGATGCCTCATATCCATTTACTTCACCTTTCCTGTTATCTTTCTCATGACCATCCTGCCACTGTCCATTTACACCAATGGTCAAAACCAATCCAACCGACTACCATAGTATTACCTTCCACTGCGCTTACTTATGTACAAAGCTTCATCTGAATCTTACATTACCTATTGGGTACCACACAGCTCTCCCCGAGCTCCATTAAATTTCCTCTTTCCCAAACAATTCCCAAGACTCAAAACATAAAAGGCAGTACCAATAACCAACCAAGAAGAAAACCACAAAAATCAATAACAATGTGACACCGCAATAAAGTGGCATAGCTATGCACCAGACACATGCAAAATTGTAAATCAAGTGCAAGCAAATCATAAAGACCAAAAGAACAAGACTAACAGCAGACACCGTGACTCAATCCCCATGGTTCCCAAGGAAAGCTCAAACAGATCCTTCTTCAAAATTTCATGGCAATTTCCTTGCCATGCAATCCCTTGCATCATATCGCCATAAACACATAATTCTCAGTGCATAAATAAATATAACAATACACCAAATACCTTATCTTGTTGTGCCAAGCACATTGTTTGCAACTGCACACATCCATGCCATCTCTCAAGGGACTCCAACCCTTTGACAAATCCACCTGTAACTAAAGACTAACTAATATACTTGTCAAGTACATGTTCATGAATATAGCATGTATCCACATAATGCCATGCGAAGTCAAGGTTAAGAATACTTCCTGCATGCAAAGTACTCATTCGTTTGGAATTAGGGTTTCCAAACATAGCCAAAAGAGTTCTTTCTCAATTCCTTTATTCTACCTTTTTACTTTGTTACAATTGAGTCTTATTATGCACTATCACATCACCCAACTGTTAGTCATATAAACACATTAACTATTACCTTGTCATGCTAATACCACACATGTTTCCTGCAACTATTTACACATGTTAACGACATGTTCCAAATATCAAGACAATCATACCTCTCAATTTGAAATCAACTTTTTACAACCAGTCATGTCATAACCCATAGTCAACTCATAGTCATTAGACATAATGGTACAACTCTCAACTACATTCAAGTACATATCAATTGTCTCAACACATATGTGTTAGTACAATCATCTTGAAACAAGATCATTTGAACACATACTCATATTATGCAATTCATCAAACATTCAACCAACTTGTGAACATACCATGTTAAATAAATCAACTAAACACCTAACACTCAAACACCAAATAAATGTCATAATCAAAAAGTCAAGCACAAGGTAGATGACATAAACAAGTCCATACCTTAATGTATCTCAGGGGAGGCAATCTTGTCTACACAATCAATCTAGTGAGCATGATATAACTTCTCAACACATCAACTTAAACATAAGATCATGATATCCATAATAGTCACTAAAACTCATAAACAAGTATCATTCATACATAATAACCACATCTGCACAGTTAGTCTAGATTAGTATGACATAATATCACAACATATTAACTCATACCTGAATGTCATAACCTAACCATTTGCATAGACCAATCCAACTTAGTATGATACATATAACATCAAGATCTTAATGAAGTAACCCTAATCATCAAGTTACTAGCATATAACAACAATAAGCTATATATCATACTTATCAACAACATATAACCTAATCATTAAATTATCTAACATAAAACAATGATAACAATGCATACAACCACATGTTACTATCATTCTTGACTAGTTGACACATGTGCATATGGTTATATTAATCAACTATCATCTATCATGTACATAACCATAACATCAAAAGACATGTCCATAAACTTAATGCATATAACAGTCCCTAACTTACTTGCATGCATGCCCAAAATGCAAATTTGTATGACCATCTACTCTTATCTCAAAGTCTAATGTTACAACGTCATTATGATGATCTGCATCTTCTGCTCTATTTCAGCCAACATATTAGCATCATACCATACCAATATCACCATGATGACCTAAATTGCATACAATGACTTCACAATGCATGTTTGACCTACATTTCATGCATAAGTATAACCAATACCATACATGCATAACAACTGCATATATACATATAACACATGAGTAGAAAACCGTATACACATCATTCTAGCTAGAGTCCAATCATCAATGCATGACAATATCAACTACACAAACCATGACCTCATGCATGACAACAACAACCACATCACGTGCACTTGAGAATATATGAACACTGACGTGCATAACAAATGCTTATACAACCATACACTCATGATGACGTACTCCATGACAACACCTTTAACCTTCACATGGCAACATCACTACAACCATGATCAACACCATGCAAATACAACAATCACATGGACTACATGCATAAGGAACACATATGCAAAGAACATGAATGCATGACCAACACACAACCCATCCTGTCCAAGGGGTGAACCATGCTCCGATACCACTTTTTAACACCCTCCTCCCCCATCTACCCAAGCAACCGACCAGACGGAGTAAACATGTGACGAGAGGCCACTATGATATGATTCAACCTCCTAAGTCACATTAAGGAAGTGGAACCGACGAAAAAACACCATACATACACCCAACATCAACTTCAGGACCCTCAGGAACCAATCCAACACTTTAGACAACTTTCCCTTAGGTGCCACTGAGCTTTTGGACAACTTAAGCCTCATTCGCTCTCATGCTATAGGAATGAAAGCATCCAGAAACCCAGAGTCACTCTCACAGGCTTGTCTGCCAGCATCAAGAGACTCATTTAGTAAGTGTTATGCTAGCGTCCCTGGGATTTGAGCCACTTTTTCAGGCCTAGAGCCCAGGTCACTACCCAAAATTGAACCATCTCTTCAGAACATTAAAATAACATGGAAATGATAGTACTCAAGAAAATACTTGTTTAAGACCTTGACTGGACCCCTACTAGTCATGACAGGAATTTCATCAAGCATATCACGAATATGTAATCTATAGGTGTAAATAACATATATAAGCATAGGGGTCTCATACTTATCTGAGATTCACCATGAAGCATTGATGCCTCAACACATTAACTACCATTCCATCCATTATACCATAGATACATTGTTCATTCATATGCAACTAAAAATATGATGAGATCCATACATAGTTGCTATCATAAAACACATACATAACCAACAAAATAGGGACATAAATACCCATGAAATCACATTCATATAAACCACATATAATCCAATATAATACTCATAGAAATACAACGAGAAATAACCTTTCATTAATGATGCAAAATCCAAACCCGGGATGGGACTTCCACCTTTCACCTGACTGTAGAATGGTTGAGTCAAAATTCATCCAGGGATTCTGAAGGCCATCAACCTCAACCCATCAAACAGTGATTCCACCTCACAGTTGGACATCACCATACCATTATCAGATCAATCTTTGTCCAAGCCTTTTAGGGCTCTAGAGCATTTGTCCAACCAAGGCTCCAAGACTAGTAACTCAACCTAGCAGGGGTCCAGAGCATTTTTCCAACCAAGGCTATGGGACTAGTAACCCAACCCAAGTTGTTCCAGGGCTCCAAATGCAAAATCCAAACCCGGGATGGGACTTCCACCTTTCACCTGACTGTAGAATGGTTGAGTCAAAATTCATCCAGGGATTCTGAAGGCCATCAACCTCAACCCATCAAACAGTGATTCCACCTCACAGTTGGACATCACCATACCATTATCAGATCAATCTTTGTCCAAGCCTTTTAGGGCTCTAGAGCATTTGTCCAACCAAGGCTCCAAGACTAGTAACTCAACCTAGCAGGGGTCCAGAGCATTTGTCCAACCAAGGCTACGGGACTAGTAACTCAACCCAAGCTAAGGAAACATGAGAACCAACCAAAAACACACCCACAATCACCATGACTATCCAGGAAATGGCAAGGCTAGGCAATCCACTGTCAATCCAGGAAATCCTCCATGCCAATGACATATCACCACCAATAATCCACATGCATATGCCATGCATGCCAAAACTAGTGAAGGAAACATACATGCAACTTGATACCTGCAAGCAAATATGATGTAGTTGCTGATTCCAATGTCCTCTTGTGCTTTCCTGCTATTCATTTGCCTTCTTGCTCCAAGAATCCAAGTATGCCACACCCACCAAAAGTGCTCCAAGAAAACTCTAAGTCTCCAAGAGTATGAGAGAGAGAGAGAATAATGAGAGAGCTCCAACTCTGAACTGACAAAAAGGTTGAGCCAAGAGTTTATACTGACTAGGAGCTTGCCAATTGATTCTCAAGAGCCTTTTTATTAATGAGGCATCTATTTTCTTCATTTTCCATTATTTTCCTTCATTTTCCTCCTCGCATGCAACCTGTGACCTTTCACCTTCCTTTTCTCCTAATTTCCTTTATTTTCATAAATAAATGCCTCATGCCTTTCCAAAGTCTTAACCATTGCCTTTGCCAATTTCCTTAGCCATAATAAACCGAATCAACACCCATTAGGATGTTTTACCCCACCAGTTAGCTTGGAATACATGTCCCATCAACCATGGCCTTATATATTTTTAAATGAATTTTTAACCAGGGTTGTTACACTTTTCTCCTAATTTCCTTAATTCCATAAATAAAATGTCAATTAATGCCTCTTTGCCTTTCCAAAGCCTTATCCATTGTCTTTGCCAATTTCCTTAGCCATAATAAACCGAATTAACACCCACTTGGATGTTTTTCCCACCATTTAGCTTGGAATACGTGTCCCATCACTGTGGCCTTATATATATTTTACATGGATTTTTAACCAGGGCTGTTACATTAAGCTTGTTGAGAAGTCCACCTAATGCTTCTAAGAACTGATCCAGAGTGTTCTTGAATCTGTTGGCCAAATGGTAGATGCTCCTTGTATTAATAACATATCATTAGCGAATTAGGAATGATTTATGCTTTTAACTCCTTTGTTGTAGTGTATTCCAATAATCAACTCATTTTATATGTGATGCTCACGTTTCCTGCTAAGGGCTTTTGCCATGAAGATGTAGAGGAAGGATGATACAGGATATCCTTTCCTTATTCCCCAAGTGCTCTGAAAGAATTGCCATGGCCTTTCATTTACAAGGGGAGATATCCAAGGTTTATGAATGCAAGTTTTGATGAGATCAAAAAATTTGTTAGCAAACAAAATTTTCTAAGATAGCATAAAGAAAAGAGTATCTTACTCTATTAAAGGCATTATCCATGTCGATATTCAGAATTAAGCCTTGTTCTTCTTGGGAGAAACTGGAATGGATGGCTTCCTGTACTAGGAGAATATTGTCAAAAATCTGTCTTTTCTGAATGAAACTACCTTTGTTTTCAGAGATCAATTGAGGGAGAATAACTTTGAGTTGATTTGCTAGAATTTTAGTTAGAATTTTGTATGAGGAATTGCAAAAATAAATGGGTCAAAATATATTGAAACTGGTTGGCCTAGCTTCTTTTGGAATTAAAGCTAGGAAGGTCAAATTGGTGTCACCTCCTAGTTTACACTTCTGGTGAACCCATTAGATCATCTTAAGGAGATATTTTTTAATGAGATCCTAATAAGAATGGTAGAAAGCTATGGTAAATCCATTTGGCCTCGACGCTTTGTTTGGATGCAGGCTCCAAAATACACACTTCAATTTTTCTTCTTCCACTGGCTTTGTCAAAGCTACATTAGTTCTCTATATAACATTTTTGGAATTGTCCTAAGAATTTCTTCAAAGTTGGTAGGCTCTGGATCTGTTGTCAACAATCTTTTGAAGTGTTAATGTGTTTGTCCCTTGATCTCTTATTGCTTTTCCATTAAGATGTTTCCTTCTCCAAATATCGAATCAACTTAATTCTTATTCCTTCTAGATTTTTCTTGGTTGTGGAAAAAAGTTGCGTTCTTATCACTAGCTTGAATCTAAAGGATTTTGGATTTGATCCACCAACTTTCCTCTTCTTTCCTGATAATTTTGTATAATTTCCAATAAAGGTATTTTTCTTTGCCTCGTAGACTTTGTTGTTTCTTCCTCACTTTCCAACCTTGCCTGCACATTAACACATTCTTTTTGAAGGTAACTTAATTATTTACTTCCCAGAGAAAAAATTGTAATTTTATTCAACTTGAAAATAAGAAACATTTTTTTTACATATGCTCGAAAGCATTCAATCATGTCATCCTGTCGGATAATGCACAATAAGAAAAAGGAACTATAAAAGAAAATTAAATCATTTTTCCAAGACTAAATGTGATAAAAATCTCTTAGCTTCCCTTTTTTCCTTTCTTTTTCTCCACCTTTTATTGGGAGTGGTTGTTACTATTTTCAGTTGGTTTCCATCTACTTGCAGGGGGACTTCTTTGTCTGAGTCCAAACTCTCAGATCCACGGGATCTCTTTATGCTGCCCAAGTCATTTTCAACGGGTGTTTCCACTTTATGTTGCTCTTATAATATGTTCTATGTTGAGTCAATACCCTTCTAGCTAATAGCCAATGTTCTTGACCGATCCCCCCACTCCACCATTTGATTGACTTCCAGGTCATGTCTATGCTTATGTATTTGGAGTGTTTTCCTCAGGCTCTTCTTTTTCGGTTTTTAAAGAATTAGGAAATTGCCAACTCCTTGGCTTAGGAGCCTGGATCTTTTTCTTTTTTGGGGCCTTTTTTGCTTGTGGGCAAGTGTTTTGTACATGTCCAATTTGAAAACAAGTTCGACATTTGAATGTCATATTCTCATAATCTAACACATGTGTCCACTTAAAGTTTTCATGTTTTATAATAAGATGACCAGGAAGACCTTTGAGGAGGTCGATCTCTACACGTATCCTAGAAAATGTAAAGGTGCCTTTTGATGTTCTGTCCAAATCCATTTTTTTGTATTTTCCCAAGTGTTTATGATATCCTCCAAAACTTGATGGTGCTGGAAATGAAGAGGGAGGTTTGGAAACCTCACCCAAACCGACATCATTGTTACCACCATACTTGTAGCATCAAACTCTAGGAACCATGGGGTGACAAAAAGCCCGGTTATGGGAACCATGGTCCTTCATTTATAAATTTTTCCATGTCTTGTTGTGTGTCAAATTGAACTATGAAGAAGCCTTTGAGCACAAGTAGAAATCATTGTTTGTTGTCCAAGAAGAGAATACCCATTGATATAACACTTCAAGTCTCAACCAAAAACCATTAAACTGACATATTAATGTCGTAGTTTGTAGACAAGCAAAGAATGATTTTACATCTGGGGTTTTTACATCCATAGTCGTTGCCTTGTCCATTTGCTCGACAATGCAAGGTCCTGGCAAATTTTGGATTTATTCAGCTGGAGTGACATTCTTCCTTTTCAGTGCATCCTTGAAAGAGATAGATCCATTAGAGTTTGTAGGATTTGTATGAGTGTTTATAAAGGCTGTAGAACCCCCACGCAACTTCATATTTAAAATTATGGTAGAATCCTTTGCCAGACCATAATATTTCAGCTGAAAAGAGTCTTGGAGCACTTTTCCTTCATATAAAAAAACTTGATGTGTTGTTAGTATTCCCAAATCATCTTGAATGCTTTGATTTTGTTGTTTCACTAGATTCATGCCCTAGATCTTTTAGGTTGTGGCCTTCCCATTTAATTTTTTATGAAGATTTTGTATTTTTGTCTTTCTTTCTGGCTTTTCTCCATATATGGATCTAAAACGCAGAGAGGGGACCCATAAAATGGAAGATATGGAGATATGATCTAAGATTTATTCATATTGCAGGCCAAATCCATATAGTGATTCAAATCTACCACAAATTGTTCCTTTAGCAACCCCAAACTCCGAGAAAGGAGTCGTTGCACATAAGCAAACTAAAATCTTAGTGCGTAGGAGGGGGTGGACGTTTAACGACCTCGTAGGGCAGGCCAGACTCTACCGTCATAGAAAAACCTTGTCATCGTCATAGATCCAAGCATCAACCTCCTTTTTGATGCGTAGTTCATTCTTTGAATGCTCAAAAGGAGCCACAATACCAAAAAATTTAATCAAGCAAACTATTGGCTTACCATCACATATTGAATGCACAAACAATTAGATGATAATAATTATAATTATTAATAAAACATTTTGACTCTACGAAATTACATAAAAATAGGGAATAATAAAACAAAGAATATAAAATAAAATTAA
Organism: Pinus taeda; assembly: GCA_000404065.3. Lineage (NCBI taxonomy): Eukaryota > Viridiplantae > Streptophyta > Pinopsida > Pinales > Pinaceae > Pinus > Pinus taeda. The sequence goes on from APFE030298778.1 coordinate 15,270, forward strand.
TAGTTATATTTATAATTATAATATAATTAAAGTATAGTCTAAACAGGGAATGATTGCCTAGAAAATAATTGTTTTTCTTGGCATGATTTTTGACAAATCCGACGAAAAATTAAGAAATCTAGGTATAGCCAGTCAAGTTTTAGACTTTTAGGTGCTACAGGATTTCGAGGGGTGATCTTTCCACCAAAAAAACATTCAAACACTCCCCAATTTAGATATTAAATATTAAATATATATATTATAATATATACATACATTATATATATATACTATATTATATATATACACTATATATATATATATACATATACTATATTTATATATATATATACATATTATAATATATATATATATATATACTGTATATATATATATATAATATATTGTATATATATATATATATATAATATTTATATATGTATATATATATATGTATATATATATATATATATTAGATTCCAATGAGAAAAATATCCTATGGGAGAAATCGTCGCATACTTAGACAAGTCCTATAATTAATTAGAATTAATAGGTAAACTAACTTAGATCCATCTCAACTCTTTATCTACCAAATGCAAAGAGGCCTTTTCACCTGAAAAGAGGTTTGCACCTCAAGATATGTGATCCCTCTTGGCGCTGGGTTTATCTAGAGTTAATATGAATAAGTTGAAAAATGTAACTTGGTTCGATATTCATAATGACGTGTAATTCTGATTTTATGTATGTTATGAAACCAGCTCACAAAAAGATAGAAAAGATAGATCAACGCCTTAGAATTCAGCCTCTTTGAGGTGGCAACCTCCTTTACATTACTCAAATGAATTATTCTTTGATGATTCAAATGACAAAACCTCCTTTCTATATATAGGAGTCTAAGGAGTCACAATATAACCCAGCCGACCTAATAA
>APFE030298792.1:0-39224 GCA_000404065.3 Pinus taeda
AAATAGAGTAGATTATATATGTCTTATAATGTCTTATATTATTTCATAAAAACTTATATAAGTGTTGCCCTATTTATGAAAAAAATAGATTATATATATCTTATATATTTCATAAGAGCCACAACATATTTAATACAAAAAATTGTCCTATTTAATATTAAAAAATAGAAAAGATTATATGTGTCTTATATATTTCATAAGTAGATTATATGTAACTTATATATTTCATAAGGGCTACAACATATTTTATATGAAAAAGTACCATATTTATTAAAAAATAGAATAGATTACGAAACATAACATATTTTATATGAAAGAGTGCCTTATTTTTTAAAGGACCCTAAAGAGTGCCTTATTAATTTAAGTTAATATGTTTTTATTATCTACTAATTTATGTGTTTCTACATTTTAGGAAAATGGCATCAAAGAAAATTTCAGTGAATCTTTCTGGACCAAAGACTCTTAAAGGTGCATCTTCAAGAAACATTGGTTAACGAACTCCACCTAAGCTCATGACTACAAATATTTCAAGTGCCTCAAGTGATAAGAAGATGATTTCAGACTGGAAGAATTCGCAAGAGGTGAAATTTCCATCAAGAATCTGGTATGTGAAAGAAAGAGAAAGCACAAATGTGAACATATATCTATATATTGATATACCAAATGATAATGGAATTTTTGAGGTGATGGGAAGAGTCATAGATATGTGTTCGGTACGAGACACTGAAGTTGTTTACATACTTACAAAAGCTTCCAAGTCACATGAAAGGATTAAATATCGACTATCATATTCATTGTATGACACGAGAGAGGTATCTACAAAGTTGTGTAAACAAATCGTAAATGAGATGACACAAAACATCGTAAGTATTGTTATTTATATTTCTATTTTGCGTTCTTGAAAGTGTATCGCTATTTTTTTTAACTTTGTTTTTTATTGACATATGATATTTTGTTTGCCAAAATTTTGTTGAAAGTTGTTCAATTAGGTTGGGAGGTATTCATTTCATAGAGCATGATATCATGAAAGTTGTCATCAACTTTTACTCAGTGTCAGAAAAAGATATGGAAAATAAGCAAAATGTACTAATTGATGATGCTACAAAACTACATCCAAAGAATCAGAAAAAAAGGCCTCTGGTGGATAAATCTAGCAAGGGTAAACAAGTTACTTTTGAGAACAATGAAGTTGAAATTGACAGTGAAGCATATGTTGCCATTACTAAAGATGACATTGGAACTGAAAAGAGCCATAAAAAACGAAAAGTAACAATGCCCAAGAATAAATCTGTTGGGAATGTTATGACCAAGAAAAGTAATGTTGAAGATTTTGAAGAAGTCATTACCAGCAGTCAGGAACCTAGTGAAAATTCAAAAGAAAGTAGAGAAATCATTACACCAAGAGCTGATTTAGAGGATGGAATTATCAAAACAAAACAAAATGCCATTCGAGAGAATTTGACAAAGAGAAACTTAATTGATGGTGGTCACACATGTCAGCTTAATGTCAGGCAAACCTATTTAAAAGCAAGTGAAGGACAATGTCAATATCAAGTTAGAAAGCCACATCATCTGCATGTTCACAACTTGAAGACATTGATGAGGTACAATCCATATGCTCATGTGGTTAGTTATGTGCTTCTTATTGATCCACTTCAAGTTCCCAATAAAGAAGCATTTGATAAGTCAAAATGTTTTGAATACAATTATTATGTGCTTGGGGGGAACCATTATGTAGAAGCTCAAAGATAATTGATGGAGGAATATCCTAATAACCCACGTTTTGAAACAATGAAATGTATCATTTGCGTTGGTTTATCGCATACAGAAGAAAAGTTAGTGGCATGGGATCATAATTCAGATAATGAATATAGGATGTCTATGACTTTCATCCAAAGGGTTAGATTTATTCATAGTGAATTTGAAGAAAAATGTGGTGGAGATAAGATAAATGTTACTGCAGATTTCCAAAAGGAATGTTGTATGGAAATAGGATATCAAATTGAAGAGAAAACCAATTCAAAAGGTGGAAAAGGCAACAAAAAAAGTGATTTATTCAGAGGTGTTGATAACATTTTCCAATTGGCATTTAGAACTGGAGATTTTTTGAAGTTGATTGATGAGATTTTTAGCATGTGGGAAGACATTTCCATTAAAAACCAGAAGGTCAAAATGTCTAAGCCATTGATATGTGGCAACAGTAAATTAGCTCCTGATATGAAGCAGCTTCCAGAGGATATGACTATCACACCTTGGAGGGTGATGCAAGGAGTGAAAGATGAAAAATTTGTCAAAACAATATTATCTCGTGTGAGGTCAGGGGAATTACCATTGGAGGAAATGTTTGAAGAATTTCAAAAATAAGTTTGTTGAATTATTTTTAATTATTTCTAGATTATAATTATATTTTAAATAAAACATGTTGTTCTTAGTAGTATTTGTTATACCTATCATTATATTAACTTTTTGTTACTTTGTCTATGCAGTCACAAAGTTTATATGAAAATTCAAGAACAAATGGTTAGATTGTTGAACGAAGATAGTTGGGATGATGTTGTATGTAACTATCTAGATTCAAGTTCTACATCAACATTAAAAGATTTTTATCTTGCATTTAAAAAGGTATCTTGATTTATATATTCATTTTTATTCACCTATGTACTCTTTTTAATTTATAACTTACACATATATTTGTTTATTTTATAAAAGATGACGAAGGATGATAATGGAGCGCCAGATAGTTTCAAAACCTTTATTGAAAAAATAAAGACCGAAAGACTGAGAAAGCAACGTATTAAGAATGTTCAACTTGATCCAACTCTTAATCATTTCATTTGGAATGGGCTAGACACTATTCAATATCAAGTAATACAAGGCGACTGTGAAGACATTGCTAAACCCATACCTAAAAGGGAGTATGCCCTAGTCATTGCAGATATTCCCCATGGTTTCAATATTCCAAACATTGACTATGAGACCCTTATACTTATAAAGCTCTTAGTAAAATGGTTGCGGGATTTGTAGAAGTCACATCATCACCATTATGGAGATTTGTGACATTTCATTCAAACACAAAACTAGCAATGATATTGTCAAGCTTCAAAGGAAAAACAAATTCAAGGATGCAGCTTACATGGTAAGATGTTTAAAATGTATATTTGATTAATGTTGAAAAATTTATTGATGTACAAATTAATTGAACTTTTACTATTTCATGTTACAGAAAAAAGTCAAATCTTCTTAACAATGAAGATCAACAATTTATAAATGATTGTGAGTTCATTCATATTGATCGTTGGGCAAAAGATGATATCCATATGTCTATTATTTTTAATCAGGTAGACGGAAAGAGTCATAGCCAAATACTGAATTATGATGCTGTTGTGAGAAAACTAACATATGAAGAGAAAGAAGCAAAAGGAGAGATAGTTAACATTTATCAAAAACCACAATTATTGATTAACTATCTTATAGAAATTTGTTCAAATGAAGGAGATTGGGTTCTAGATTTATTTTCTGGCTCGGGTAAGTTTTATTATATGGAATTGAATTTCAATATGTTATTTTTTAATTAATATGTCATTGTACTAATTTAGTTCATTATTTCTTTTGTGCTTGATAATTAGGTACAACACTAGCATGTTGCGTTCAAAAAGGAAGAAATTTCATTGCAATTGAAAAAGATCCAGTACAATGCAATTTCATTCAGCAAAGAATTAATGCTCTTCAATTTCTTCCAACTGCAATGCAAGAAATTGGGTTGAAGAAAGCGGACTTTAATGAATCACGTGTGGAAAAAATGCAAAGAAACCCCAACCACCCTTACAATGAATGTTTGGAAATACATACATTGGGAGATTCGCAAATATCAAAGATCCATTAGAAGAGGAAAATGAGCAAAAGGAAACAGAAAATATTGTGGAAGAAGACAATGATGAAACTCTAGAGGACGAATAGTTTGGATTACATGACATTGTTGATTAAATTTAAGTTATGCTTGTAAATCAAGCTTTGCAATGTTTTGACTTTGACATTTTATGAGAAGAATAAACACTCAATTAGGGTTGTTATACCTTCAATATTTGTAATATGTAATTTTCACATTGATTTTTAAGTTAATCATTATTTTTTGAAAAAAAAGTGATTATTATTATTTTTTTGACATGAAATTCATAAAAAAAAAACTATTCTTTAACCATTTTTAGTTAAAATTATCGCATAAAAATTGTGATTTCGACATGTCAATTCTAGCAAAAAATTATCAAAATGTGTAGTTTTTCAGTTATATTTATGTTTAAAATGGTTATTTTTATGTCCATTGTTAAAAAATATTGTTTTTTAGAAATAATTATTTCATGTGGATTGAAAAATTAATTAAGGATGTATAAATATGTAGAATATCAAAAATTCTAAATATCGACCTTCTAATTTAAAAATGCAAAACAATAAAAACCTCACTACAAAAAAATTAAAATTAAAATAAAAAAACAAGAAAGTGTCAAGAAAACGACCACTTCAAAAATGATCAAATTTACAAAATAATTATTTACATTTTATACATTGGAAAATTTAAAGCCAAAAAACAAGTCTTTTAAAAAAAGGGTGTGATGCAGAATCCTCACTTTTTAAAATCAGCATGAAAATCACTACCATTCTAAAACGTAATGTACATAAAAAAAATTAAAGTGCCAAAAACTATGCTCTAAAAAAAACATGTGCATTCTGCATCACCCCTTTTCAAAATTAGGTCACTTTTTTGCTATCTCTATGAAACGGGTAACAGTATCAGTTCCCGTTTCAAAGTTTACATAGATAAAACAAGACGAAATCTTTGTTCAAGTAAGTGAAAAATCTTCTTTGAATGACTCTGTGGTAAATGATAGAAATTTCAGTTTTGAGTTTCAAGGACAATCTGACGAAGCTAGTCACTTTGATACACAAGACCATATTCAACATCCTTGTGAATCATTATGAGGGAGAGAAGACAATTACCGTTTTAGCAAAAGAAAAGAAAAATTACTTTCTCCTTTGTCTAAAGATGAGATAGATCAAGTCTTAAAAAGTCATGTTACAGCCCAAGCTAATGCAGGTTTGCAGTGTTCACATAGTCAAGAAGGTGTTCGTGAAACTTATTCCACTTTTGAAAATGAAAATCTAAGTTTAAATGAGGACAGTCTTGAAATTAGATTTACAGGTCAGGTAATGAATATTTTTTTCTTTGATGGAGATGATAGGGCTGTCATGTTTGATAATCTTGAAGAATGTTTTATGTTTAATAATGACTTAGACTATGAATTTGAGGAGTATGGGCCTGAGAGAGACAATATGCCAGAAATCGAGTTAGAATTTCTCATACTAAAGGAATTTACAGCCAACACTCAGATAGCAGAAGGTCATATTTCCCTATGCTTTCTTATCAGTCAACAACCAACTATTCTTTCAAATCAGAATGAAGGGAGTGCTTGTATATTTGCTGTTGGATCTCAAGACGAGGTAATGCTTTAGGATTTTCAAGATCCCTTCGATAGCCTTTTGCAAGCATTGGAGAAGATGAATGTTGTCTGGTTTGTTAGCATAAGCCTTGGTTTCAGTTGTTATTGTGAGTTGCCTAATTGTACATCATTTTGCCTACTCCAGGAAAGTGAGAGCAAAATTTCAGTAAGTAGCCATTTGCTAGATTGGTTACACTGGAAGGATCACTTCACATGATTGTACATATTTCTTCAGTAGACAGGGGGTTGTCATCAGGATTTGAATCCCTCAAATCTCGATGGCCTGATGCCATTAATAAGTTTTGTAAGTACTTGTGTCAGTTAAGTAAGTCAGTATTGAGTTATTTTCAGTCAGTTTTCAGTTTTTCACAAGTGAGTTTGTGTCATTTGAGTTGTCAGCGTTTAGTCATGCATTTTAGTTTAATTTTTTGACCGTATTGGCCCACATGGTTAGGCACTTGGTCTGCGGTGTTCTTGACACCTCAAAGGAGCTGCCATCCCCAATAAGGTCAATGTTAGTGTCAATGTTTTCATATTGCCATTAGTGATAAAAAATCCTCTTTTCATATCATATTAGGGTCCCATTATGAAATTTTTGTCATTCCACTAGGTCATCATGTAAAAACTTGCTCACTGAAGGTTGAATTAGGGTTTCCTTTACTCCTTTTATAAATTTACCCCTTGCTAGCTATTTCACCTTTTGCTGAAGTATACCCTTAGTCATGACTTGTCTTCATCATGACAGTCATTTTCATCATAGTCACAGTCCCTCAAAGTATCCATTAGGTCTTAGGATTTCCAAGGTCCACTAAAACACCATCTCTTGCATAAAAGACCAGCAAGTGAAGGAGTAAGAATAAACAATATTTCATCAGCAAAATAGTTTGTAATTTGAATATTCAAGAAAAAATGTAATTTTATGGTTTTAATATGTAATAATTCTCATGGTTCCAAGTGTTGCGATTTAAAAGTTCCTTCAGCCAAAAAGAAGGGTTTCAAAGTCATTATTTTTCCAAATCCACCAGGAAGATCAAATTAGAAGATCAAGTTCAAAGGTAAATTGTAAAAGACAAGTCAAGTTTGAGAAAGAAAAAGTGGGTCCCAAGACCAATTTTGAAAATTTAAACAAGGTATAAAGGCCATCAAAGACCAATAAAAGGCTCATTTTCAATTTTATCCATCGACATATCACTCACCTACACTCCATCTACCTCCCTTGACCTTTTCCCATGCCCATTCCTCTCATTTCCCTCTCCTAGGGTTTTGAGGGCTTTTTTCTCAGTTTCTTTACCTCCATGGTTAAGTCATCAACAAAACTTGTATCGTGATGCTCTTACACCTTCCCCTATTCTTAATATGCCTTCCTAAATACTTCTCATCACTCCTATCCCTCAAAATCATCATTTTTCTACAAACCCTAGCTTATTGCTACGCTTTTGACACTTTTCTAGACTAGGCCTACGTTTTGCCTTTTTGGACCCCTTCCCCTCACTTAATCCTTGAAATTAAAATTTCCCCTACTTCCTAAAATCCCTCCCTACCTCCCAAAATTTTTCTAAGAATTTAGAAGCCCCCTATCCCCTTTATTGCCCTTCATTCCTATAAATTTCCCAAATCCCTTGTTTTGCCTACACTAAACCCTAATTTCCTCTCCTTTTGAGCTAGGGTTTGCTATGTAATTAGAGACATCTGAGTAGAGGAGGCATAAGGGAGGTGATTTCAGCAAGTATGAAGCCATTCCAACTCATAAACATCATGTCTCCATCATTTTTCAAGAAGCCACTCTAAGGGACAAATCATTTGCCACACATAGGGCCAGTTTTTCTTCAAACAATGTTTCTGACCAAAACGAGATGAATTTGACAAAAGTGAGAGTAGTTTGTGTCCATAATAGGCCAAGTATTAAAACCCTCCATTTTTTACACAGGTTTCATGGTTTTGGAGAAATTTCAAAAATAAAGTTGCTACAAGAGGTTTTCTGCGTTTCTGGAGTGACCATGGGAAGATCCATTTTTCTCCTAGTTGGAGTGTCAAAATGACTTGCTTGATGAGTCAAATGATAACTATACAAAAACATATTTCCAATGAGATATCATGATCTCAATTTGGAGTTGAGGAAGGCCTCAAAATATTACCTGCAAGAGAACACTTCATTTTTGCACCCTCATTCTACACGTTTCAACTAGTCTTGGGAGAATTGATTTTTGAGGGGCTATACTTGATCATTTGTAGTGATTGATAGGTCCATTGTGTAGCCAAGAGAGAGATATTTATGACTTGTTATCATGAGATCAATTTTGACTCTAGGAAGGCACTCCAAAGTTTCTTTGAATATGGTGATGTGCACTTGGCACAAAAATGGCCTGCTGAGCAGTCTTGGGAGAAACACTTTTTGAGGGGACAAATCAAGTCCATTTTTCAAACTAAAGGTAGGTCTAAAATCTTGACAGGACAGGATTTCCAATGGCCTATCCTTCACTCAATTTGGACACTAGTAAGTCACTCAAAACATGGATGCAACGTGGAGGGAGAACCTGGCAAAGAGATGGTGTGCCTAGCACAAAAATGGCGTGTTTGACAGTTGTCTGATATCTTTCAGTTTTCAATGCAAATTTGATTTTCATCTTTGGAAATCAAGTTTTTACTTATTTAACTGATGATGTAAATGTAATTATGGTTCTTTTACTATTACCTAGGGTAATTACATTAGTTAAATGGAATCAATGAGGTGTAATGAATCAGTTTCATTGTAATCAGAGATGAGTCACTTTGACCACCCTATACTCTAGATATCAGTTCAGATTTTGGTGCAACTGCTCCTCCTCTCATCAATTCAACCCCTGAGGCTGGGAGGAATTTTTTTTAGGCCTATATCTTGTATTTTTCAGTCTTTTCAAAGGTTGGACTCAGTTGGATGTTGTTGTATTGATCAGAGACACTAGTGTAATCAGTATTTGGTAGAAATTTAATGAATGAGTTGCAACTATTTTGATGGAATACCTGTGGTATGGAATTTTGACATAGTTTCTTCTTATGTTGCATATGTTTGAATGTTTTTTACTCTCATGTTTCATTTCACTTCTATGATATGTTTATTTTCAAGTTAATGAGCAGAATACATCTTACATGCTTTGTTTTGGGGAAATCTTCATAATTTGTCCATTTTCTTCATATTAGAAAGAATACATGCTTGTCTTGCTATTTCCAGAACCTCACCAGTCTGATCTATCTCACTCAATATCCTTAAAGTGTTTGAGTGCCTACCTACCTTGCTATATCATATTTCTGCAATCATACCCTTATTTGCCTTGACATAGTCTCTTTGACCTAATCCTCATGTAGAAAGCCAATTTCAAACAATCAAACCCTTATGCACATCATAACTCGCCTAAAACCCTAATTCATTTAGCGCTCTTGGCTATGATTTTGTGGATAGGGCCCTCTCTGGCTTGGTAGGGCTAGATACCAAGTCAAAAGGTTGGTCTATGGTTACCTCAGCTGGACTCTTCCTCAGCCTTGGAGATCGAGAGGAGTGATAACAGGGTGTACAGCTGAAGTATAGTAAACCACACCGAGGTGTACATCTGAAGTATATTAAACCACACCCTTCGACCGTGCTGCTCCTTGGTGGTCGATCTCCAAGTGAGATCTTGGACTTGCTAAAGGTTACCATTGCATCAGGATAACAACCTAACTATATATGTTTCAAGTAGAATCTGTAAGTCATTGAAGACTCACTATATCACACAGGGGAAACCATATATCCGAAAGGTGAGGGAGATAAGGAGTTATCCACTCCCTCTTGATCCCTGTGCCTAAGCATAAATCATTGAAAAATACTCAGGAGGTACTGCCATATGTTCTTATCCAACTTTTTAAAGTTCTGCGACTGAGTCCTAGAATCATAAAGCTCAACATCATACGAGATAATTATCATTAACTATCTCGTGGTACTAGGAGCCACTCAAGCAGGAAAACTATCCTCGGTCCACATACAACTAAAGGTACTGGCTCATGAATAACTATTACTTACCTGAACTGATCTTATCATATTCTTAGTACGAATATGATCTCAGCAAGTCTTGTCATGATTTCTTTAAGGCTCTAGTCAAGCTAGTTGTACTATCCGCCCAATGGGAAGAACTCTGCAAGTGAGAACATCTCAAACTCACAAGGTTGACAAAGTCATATACTAGGACCAAACCTAAACACGCAACAGTGGTAGACAAAGAGGTGGTGGTTCACCCAATTTACTCGGTTGAAGCAACAGAAGCAAAAGCAGTTGAATCAACAACAATTCAGGTGGAGGCTAAAATAGCTTCATGACCATGACAAAATACTCCTATAAATATACTATATCTATATATCATTGGCAAAAATAAAGTGAAGAGTTCAGGCAGAGGCTACAACAACTTCAAACCATGAAAAAATACTCCTATAAATAGAACATATTTATATATCATTGGAAACAAATATAGTGAATATTTCAGACAACATATTCCTAATCCTACTGTTTCGCTCCATGACTATTTATTCCTCTGTTGCGAGTTGTTATAGCATTGGGTTCAAGATCCTCTTATGGAAACTAGAGCTCCCAGGTGAATGCAACCTTAATTTCATCCAATTTATAGTCAGGAACCATGATTTCAATGCATAATTCTCATTGCAGATGTTCTAGATGATCCTCCAACATAACTATCTGTGCGTCAACTGAGAGATGATGGGATTGGCAAGCCTTCTCCTATGACTCAAGACAAAGATCCAAGTAAACTAGAAGACCTTCATTAGCTTTCAATAATTTCCCCAAAACACAATGAATACATTTTCTCTTTATGGCTTAGGTAGTAGTATTAATATGTTCCATGATGATTTTATACAAGGATTTACTCCACCTCTGCAAACATTGGATCTCTAAGATTCTAACACGGTGCCTGAGACTCAGAAGAGTTTTCTTTCTTGGTTGAACGAGACTACATGAAACTATACCATATCTCCACATGTTCACACCACTATTTCTTGGCATTATATAGCCACTACTATGCTTCTCATTGTCTTTGTTACCATCTGCCTCAATCATCATGCTTACTACCCTGATTAAATGTCGCTCTATGAAAAATGAACGAGATATTTTTTGGTTGTGATGCCAACGATTTTGATTGATCTCGAGGTAATTGAATACCAGATAATCTTGCCTAAGGATAGTTAAATGAAACTTAGACTCCAGTGGGTGAGATAACGTATAAATCGATATGCCTGAAATCACTTCTCTGTAATTAATACACATGTTCCTTTGATGGAGTCAAGGATTGTTCCATGCATTGATCTTGATTGGATGGGGATACCTGTGAGCCTGCACCCGAATCCTAAATATAATAACTATTGGAAATATTATTAATGCAATCGGCCTCTTACCTTTTACTAATCAAACCTTATACTCAGCCATAAAATCTTGATGACACAAATTATTTAGGCCTAGTCTATTCAATATTACCATCAATTGCATTATGGAAGGGTGCTCATAATATGGGCATTATCATTTATTGCTAAATATCAATGAGCCATTCTAGCTCCTTGATTTTGTATAATTAGAATTCATACTTAAGGAGAGTTTGTTGGCTTCACTTGTATAAGTAAGGAATTGAAATAAGAAAGCCCTATTAAAAAAGGGAGTGACTCTTCTTCTATTGTATGCAATTTAATAAAGCAAACACCTAACAAGAAACAAGTTTCTCTTTTAAGGTAGGCTAGCTCTAACCTCTCACTTCCAGCTAATTCTCTTTAGTTCTTCCTAGAAAGACTTCCATATGAGACAAACTTTACTATCGGAATGAAGGGAGACTAACTACTATTAGACTAATTGTGAGTGTTAAGGTGGCTTCTAAGGCTTGCTATTGCCTATTCTCTTACTCACATAGGGTAACTTGTTGTAAGCTATTGAATTATAGTAGTTCCTCTAGAAGAAGCTATATAGTAAGCTAATGAAATCCAACCATAAGTAAAGGAGTTCTGGTTCTCTAGTAAGCTAATTCTAGCAAGCTATAACAACTATCAGAAAGGGAGACCAAACAAGGTCTAAGCAGACATGTCAACAAGCAAGCTAAGAGAAAAATACCAGGGTTAATGCATGATAGTCAACAAAGTTTATGCAGTAATGACCATACCCTTTCAATGCAACAACCACCATACCAAATCAACGCAGGGTTTGAATCTTCAATGCAAAAATCACCAAGTTTTATTCAATGATGAATATATATTACATTCTAACATATCCCAACAGACCAACGAACCAACATTTAGACACATAGAATAGAGATTCAAAAAGTCAATCAATGAAGATATTCATTCATTCAATCGAAGGTATTCGCAATGAGATGAATACACCATTAAACGCATGCACAAAGACGCTATATCAGTTATACTGCAATGAGAAGAAACACCATCCTGAGTGAATATGCTCCTAGATTCATTCAAAAGATCCACTTCCACCAATACCTTCCAACCGACAACTTTTTCATTTGAATTGCTGCCTCTTCAACATCAGTTTGATCTAGCATTTAAGGTCAAGCCAAGGGCCGTGTCACAAGATCGTGGGTACATAACTTTGGCAAGCAAGGGATTTTAAGAGTACCAGCCACAAAGTATCACATAAATCTCCCAAGCCTATATCCATCTCTCAATCCCTTTGATGGCCCTAATATATGCATGCAGGATGTGGTAAAAGCCAGCCAACTAGAAGCAAGAAGGCAGGCCAAAGTCATAGGGACAAAGAACCATGATCCATAAGATAAGGAAGGGCCTTCTAGGATAGGAGACAACTATCATGGGCAACCAAGGATGCCAAGGAATTCAGAGTTACTATCAACAAATATTCTCAACTACGGGGAAAATTATTGTTTCTATTCCCAATGCAAATCTTGTGTCGTACCTTGCCGAGTTTGAAATCCACTCACAAGCCATGCCCACACGGCACAAAGAAATTTTTTCACGCCACTAAGAACAAGAAGTTGTTCACGACTAAAAGTACAAAGAATCTATTCACATAAACCCTTAACTTAACGCATTCAACCAAAACACAAGAAATGATAGCCTTATGCATTCATTACAGGTTGATAGAACCAGCGATCCCGTTCATCCCACCCACACAATCACCCTAACTGCAGAAATTGGAGAATCCTAGCTTTGTTAGCTGGGCATCTCATCTATATATTCAAAATTTCATGAAATTACATTCTCTGGCTATGGAGCTACCATACACAATCTGAGCTTTTTGGTCTCCTAACTATGCCCATCTAAGTTTGTTGGTCTCCTAATTGTGCCCAGTGGAGGGCACGAGCTCTACTCTCTACAAAATCTGCTCTATTGCTCCGTTTCATCTTCTGTGCCTTACACCAATCTGGTTGTCACATTAGCTGCCCTCAATGTGCAGGAGTTTACTTATCTTCACAATCTAAACCCTTGCCACATAGAAAATCGAAAAAACCTTAACATACCAATTGAACCTTCTAGAGAAGCAAGAATTTGGTATACATGCATGTTGGTGCTCATCGCATGAGAGATACATGGCTGTAATGTGGGCCGCCCTATAGATTAATATCATACAATATTCTACCTAATAAATCATCTTGTATTCTAATAGCTAATGTGGTCATAGGTGTAATGTAAGCTCAATACTTAGATATGCTTGCTCCCATTCTAGCTCGATATCAATGTATACGCTCTTTCCAGTTTCATCTTGTATTCCAATAGCTAATGTGGTCATAGGTGTAAAGTAAGCTCAATACTTAGATATGTTTGTTCTTGTTCTAGCTTGATATCAATGTATGTGCTCTTTCCATCTCGTAGGTGAAGACTACTTGCTAACTCTCTCTGGTTCCTGGTCCTAGCTAACGAATGATTAAATTGGTTAGTAAGGGTATGCTTCTAACTTTAGGCTTATAAACACTAAGTTCCATGGAATAGTCAAAGCCTTTAGAGACAAGCCTTAGTGTCTGTACAATAAGACATTCCTGAAACTCTAGTTTTATATTTCCCCATTGGCTAGCCCAATCAAGGCAGGGACTAGCTTCCCCGTAGCCCCCTTGTTTGTAATTAAAAAAGGCTAAGGTCCATAAATATAATTTCCATTAAACTTTGTAATTTTGGGTTCTATCGACCCTACTAATTCACAATCTCTTTCATATAATACATGTTACATACTTTTGAATTTTCCATTGAATTGTTTCCAAAGGAAATTCATAATTGAATGATAATTACTTTTATTGTTCTCTTGTTTTATATTTACTATGTGTATGTGTTAATCTAGAGCTAGTAAAAACTCCTATTTCATTGTCTGTCATTTTTCTTTGTTTAATTAGTATTTTAGAATTTTATTTCTCGAATTTAGCTGTAACAACCCTAGGTTAAAAGTTCATGTAATAAAGTTAATAAAGACAACATAAGACCAAGGTCATGGGGCATGTATTCCAAGTTGAATGTTGAGGAAAACATCCTAGTGGGTGTTCATTTGGTTTATTATGGCTAAGGGAAATTGGAAAAGGTTTTGAAAAGGCAAAGAAGCATTAATTGGCATTTTATTTATGAAAATAATGGAAACTAGGAGAAAATAAAGGTGAAAGGTCACTGGTTGCATGTGAGGAGGAAATTGAGGGAAATTTGAGGAAATTGAAGAAAATAGAGGCCTAATTAGTACAAGGGCTTCTAAAGACTAGTGCACAACTTTTGTTAGTTTAACCTTTTGTTAGTTCATTTCTGGAGCTCTCTCTTTATTCTCTCTCTCTCTCATACTCTTGCACAATTAGAGAATTCTTGGAGAATAAGATAAAGGAAGGAAATGGAAGGAAAATGAATAAAACAGAAGCAAAGATCAAGTAAGGAGGAGTTGGATCAAGTGGCTATAGCAAGATTACTTATAGGTATTGAGTTGCATTTATGAGTTCCTTCCTAGTTTTGGCATGCATGGTACATGCATGTGCATATTTGGTTCTCTTACTATCATTAACATGGGTTTTTCGAGGTGTGACATTGGTTGCAACTTTCCCTTGCCATTTCCAAATAGTCATGGTGTGATGGTGTTCTTTCATGTGGTTTAGCTTCGGATTGTTAGATGGTTTTGGAACTCGGTGACATGGTCTCAGGAAAATCCCCAAGGGCCTAGAATTCCCTTAACTAATAACGGTGGGATACACACTAAAGCTTGACGGTGGTAATGGGTAAATTTATCAAGGTATTGGTGAAGAAATCCAGAGGCATCCAATCCCTTGACTGGTTTTGGAGGGATTGCGGCAAAGCCTGGTAGTGTATGTTTATTTGATTGGGCCTATGAATTCCTTGACCAGTAATGGTGGGACTGTGGTAAAGCCTAGTTGTATAGATGAGGGTTTTGGTCCTAGAAATCCCTTAACTAGTAATTGTGGGATATGCAGTAAATCCTGAGGAAGCCCTAGTTGCTTTTGTTGTGAGTCCCATATTGATGCTTGGAATATGGCATGGGAGTGATTAGCTAAAAGAAAGATTTGGTTCAGCCCAATCTATAGTCGGGTGGTACGTGGATATCCCTGAATTGGTTGTCTTTTTCATATGTTAATAATATCTCTTTTTTCTCTTGTATTTCATGAGTATTTGTACTTGTTATTATGTGGCTTTGATGGTTGTTCTATCATTGTTATTATTCTAGTTATAAACATGGTTTAGGATAGAATTTAGTTATGGATCTCATCATGTTTTTATTAGTAAATGAATGGTTAATGAATGAATGAACTATTAGATGATAATGAAGCTATTGAGAGAAGGCATCAAACCTTCTTGACAATTCTTAGATAAGTATGAGACACCTATGTTTGGATATGTAATTATGGCTTATACATTACATGTTAATGATGTGTTTCAAAAAATGTCTATCATGGTTAGGATGGGTCAGGTTAAGCACTTGATCAATTTTTTAATTAAAGGATTTTTCTTTGTGTCATTTATCATTTCTGAGAGTTTCATCAAGTTCTAGGCAGAGGTCTGGATCCTAGCCTTTAAAAAGTAGCTAAGGTCTTGGGGTCATTGGCACAAAACTGAGTAATTTATTCTATAGTTGTTGGGAAGCAGGCTTATTGCAGCGACTAGAGGGTTATAGTCATTGGTTTTCCTTGTTGTGGGAGAGACTTGGAGTCTAAATCATTAAAAAGTCAAGTTAACTCAAGGGTTGGGCACCTCAAGTGGTTGGTTAGCTCCTGGGGGTCTTGTAGTTCCCGAGGGAGGTTAGTAAAGTTTTGGTTGGACAATTCCACTTCCTTAACTGTACATAGGAGGTTGAATCATATTATAGTAACTCTTCATCACATATTTACCCCGATGGAGGAGTGAACTTGGGTAAGTGTGGGAGGAGGTTGTTACAGTAGCCATATGGATTTTATTTCATACTGTAATTATGTTCATATATTCTAGGTAATAAATATGGTCTATTCCCATAACTCAAATTTATTATCTTTCCAGAGCCATAATCCATTCAGACCATAATATCAATCATTACTCATTCTATATTTATGCCCTATTTTCATTTAGACTATAATAGTCTAAAATAAAATTCTATGACATTTCATATTTAGACTAATAAATTTATGTTTGAGCGTGGCTTTCTCTATCTTAGGTTATATTTACATATATACTGAACTCATAAAATAAGACATTGTCTGTTCATCACTAGAATAAAGTTTGTCATGTGTTTAATTTTCATAAAAATACATGCACAAAAAATAATTAACATATTTATCTTTGACAATTTATAACATATTCTTCTTAAAGTTGTGCATTCAAAATTTCTGGAATAATTTAGTAGTTCTTAAAAAGAAAAATTCCCTATTTTTATTTTTCATCTGCATGCATAGAAAAATCATAAAGAATAAACTTACTTGTTATTTTGATAATAGAACAATTAAATTCTAGGATATTGATATACCAACTTGTTAATTGATTGCTTGGAAAATAACCTTGGAGCTACTTGGCTCCACCCAACCTTGACTCCTCCTCGAATCCCCCAGAGCTCAATGGTCTACAAGTTAATTCTTTTTATGTTCCTTCTTTTTATTTTTTTCTCTATATCATTTTACTCATCTTGTCACTACATGTGTATCCATTTTTCCAACCTGTATAGGACAAAGGCATACCTTTTTCCAAATCATTTGGTAGTTAGTAATTGTCTCCATCTCATCCACTAGGTGGAAAATAGTTACTTGGCTCATTAATGAGCCCCCCCCACTTCCCTCACTTCGAAAGATGGTGTGTTGTCTTTTTAGGGAAGTTATTGATATTTTTGGGGAAGTTATTGATGAATAACTTTCCATCATCATTAATAATATAATGCTTAGATTAGATGCCTAGCTCTTACTCATCAAGGGTAATTAATTTCCATCATTCACTTGTAGCCATAGTTCTCTTAAGCTAATATGTAGCCTCATTTTTTTTTCTAATTCTTTTTTAATAACAATATAACATAAAAAAAATTACATTCAACATTTATTAGTGACATAAGACTGATACACCAGTCCCAAACAAGTCTTCAAATCATAACAACAAGCAACTTGTTATATCCAAATTTACAAATAAAATCTAAGTCAGGGGATATCATAATGCTTAATCAAGGTTGTGAAGGTTTTAATAATGGGCTTCCATAAGGAATGAAAATTTATCCCACTCAATTCATGAGGTTTCCTTATTATGAGGACCTAAGAATAGCTAATTTCTTTGATACAATGCATATCAGGAAGAATGTGATAGAAACATTATGGTGAATCATAGATGGTAGGAGAAATAAAGAAAAAATCGTCAAAATTTGTAATAACATCCAGGAAGTCAATCATGTAATCCAAAGTAGGATCCAATCAAATAATTATGGATACTGAAAGAACCTTCCATGGTTATTAATAGAAAAGAAAAGCGATGATGTAAAAGAGGTAATTTGAAGAATTAAATTTCCCACGCATTTTTTTTCAAAAATAAATAATATATTAACAAAGAAAGGTGAATTTGGTGGAGTAAAAACATATGATTGCAATCATACCTTCATTAAAATAATTATTATTGTATATATATTTCCATATTGGTATACATCTATTTTTTTTGTCCACTTTGTATCAAACAAATAACACTTCAATTTTATTATTACTATTTGTTATACATTTATAGCCCGGACTATGCCTTGCGCAGTTTTGGTAGTCAGTCTCCCAGCCTCCGAGTGAAAATTGCACAATCTTCCCAGTCATTCACCCGGGTATGTTGCATGTCAGTCCTCAAGCTTCTTTTTGTTTTCAACTGATAGGTTTCTTGTCATGAGTTTTTCTATGTATCCAAGTATTGTAGGTGTTTTTCCATCTCTCGACACTATAGGTATAATGGCCTCCAAGAGAGCAGGGTCAAAGGACATTGTCGAGAGCACAACTGGAGATGCAGTTGAACAAGTGTCTATGAGCTTGCCTATCTACAAAGACACCAAGATATTCAGAGATAAATATATCAATATGAAATGGTAGGACATAAATGATACATTCTCAGGCACAATTGAGGAAAATCTAGAAGACTGTAGGGTCTATGTCAACATTTACAAGTTTGGCTTATACCAGATTGCATGCAGGTATCTCACGTTTCCATATGTGGGCATGATCCACTGGATTGTCTCGCATATTGATCCTGAGATGATGGTGTTTAACAGTGCTAGTGGAACACAACTTGCTACCTTTAGGGTGAAGGACTTTCAAGAGATGTTACTCACTTGCGACAACCAGTGATCACAATGGAGAAACCCTTTAGCAGACCCAGGAGTAGTACAAACTCAAGAGATATCTTGAAGAGATGGGCGAAAGAGCTAGCCAAGTTTAGGACAACATCAAGCTATGTTCACAAGACGAAGATACTGCAGAAGGCATATTGACACTTGGTCATATTTGCATGCCACTTATATGGCCAAGAGAGCACAAAGACCTTCTTACAGAGTTGGATGATCACGTTGGACCAACTGGCCAGCAAAGGAAGGCCTTACAACTAGTCTAACATGTTGGCTCTCAGGTTGAAGGAACAGGTGACAGAAGCCCAACTCTGCCCAAGGGTCAGTAAGCAGAAATATACATGTCTAATTACATATTGGATGCAGTTTGTTCGAGTCAGTATTTCCCAGGTTTGGGTTGGGCATGGACACCTTCAGAAACATCTATGCACACTTATTGCAAGTTGTTCTCTGAATGCAGCTTCCGTGGAGTTATCATACAATTGTCATACCACTTCGTCACCTCGGTGTACAAGATGATATTTGATTAGGATCCACCTTGCATGTCGTAGGCTATGATGGAGGCCTTGATCGAGATAGAAGATTGGTATGCATCACCCCTTGGCACCTTCATACAAGTGTACAAGGCAGAGAAGGCTTTGCATGTTTTACCGAATTTTTCCATGGACAATCTCATCATGCAAGCGGTGTCATATCATATCTTGACAGGGTTATCAATAATACTGCACAGGAAGAAGAAGGCACCTTGGCCCACTCTTCCTTTGTAGATTGAGTTGTATGAGATACAGAATCTAAAGCATGCTGAGGCTGAGACAGAGGAATTCAAAAGATTCACCTTCGGCACCAGAAGTTTTAATCTGTATGACCTGAATTGCTTATTAAAGGACCACTTTGTGAGAGTGAAATTTCCATAGATCCACATGGCATGTCATTGGCTCAAGGAAGACCCATGGAGATATTGTGATCACTCCTCTAGGCTCAATGAACTGGTCAGCATAGCTATAGAGTCGTTAGAAAAGCAGAGGGAAGCAGCATCTTAGAGAGCAGCATCATCAACAACAGTAGAGGGTAGCAGACCTGCACGTGACAAATGCAAGAGAAAGGTTGTTGACATCACAGAGGTAGAACAAAGTTGCAAGTTCAAAGACTTGTGTTGAAAGCGGCTTTGGAGATTGAGGCTAATCAGTGACAGCAAGACAAGAGGATCGAGCAAAGGCTAAGAGAGAAATAGAGGATGGAGGAAACAGAAAAGAAGTTGCAGGATTTGAAGCAGCAATTCAGGGAAGAATAGGAGTTACGCATAAGAGAGAAGGAAGCACAATAGGAATAGGTATAGTAGGAGGTGCAACATGCACAGATTTATGAAAATTCACCCATATAGGTTGTAGACTCATCTGAGGAGTAAGCACGGATCAGACAAGGTGAGCAGTCACATGAGCAGGACTTAGTTCAAAATATTGAATAGATGCTAGAGCAGATGGTTACAAATATGGTTCAGCTAGAGCCAGATCAGGATATTGACCTCATGCCTTGAAACCAAGAGGTTACCCCACTAGCTCCACTAGATCCAGAAGCAGAGCAAGTCCCAAGCGATCAAGGAGACACAAATATCCTTGAAGACAATCAGAGGCATAGAAGCAAAACATATCTTTTGACGACAAGTCACAAAACAGAGTTGTGCAGTCACACAGAGTTCCTACTCTAGATGTCCATATATCTCTTGCAGAGTTTGAAGAACGAGTGATCGTATCTGATGTGTGCAAGCGTCCAACAGCATTGGCCAATGCTACCAAAGCATATGCTGAAGCAATCATCTTGAGTGTTTGATTATTGATAGCGGCCAATTACGGAGGAGAATAGGTTTCAACATCTGCCAGAGTAGAGTTGAAGAGAGCGATACTAGATGAAGTATCATCCCTCAAGATAGTCATGCAGATGTTGTATTCCATATTCATTACCGTGCATAATTTAGTTGTCCATTTAAATGGTTGGCAGCAGCACTGCGCTAGGAGAGCATGCATCTTGTCAAATCTGCACATTATTGTTGATCGCATGCAAACATGGACAATGAGGTACAAAGGATCCCCATTGCACTTCCCAAAGATGATGAAGCCAAAGGAATTAGAGTTGAAGGGGTGCATCCAGAGTTAGATCTGGAACTATGAGGAACTCTCAAAGCTCATCACAAGTTTGTAGGCTTCACATGCATGGGTGTTCATGAGCATGGATGTCATTATGTGTATGTACATGATCCCATCCATTGGCACACTCACCGAGGCGAAGTCAAAGAACCAAGTCTGACTCGAGCTTGACATGTGGTTTGATGAGTTGATGTGCTTAGCCACCAACACAGACTTGGAGATCAACACAAACACTATGCATCAATATATTGTTGGTACAGATGCACTCAAGACTATGATGTGCATGTTATCAGACGAGTTGGATAGAGGTGCCAAATTAGTGTACCCAGATGCAAAGGAGGCAAGAGTGCGCTTTCAATAGGATGTTACCATTGAGGAAACATACACCATAACAGACTACCAAGATTGGCATAAGTTGGGCACCATAAATCATCGCGAGGATGTCGAAGAGTTGGTCTTCCCAGAACTGTCCAAGTCCTAGTAATGCCTTGCATGGTTTACTCAAGCCTTTTTCATCTCACATGGGTACATGTGCAGATTGTAATGTAACATCTTGTAAAAGTGAAAGACCAAATGTCGATAGTAGAATGTAACAATCATGTAGTAGTTGAAGAGTCACAAAGGGGAATATCAAGGGTCACCCCACCCTTTGCTATTTATATAACCTCATAACTCATTGTATAGGCTTTTGCGAGCCAATATTCCTATAGATATATCTTAGAGAAAGCTTGGAGTGTATGTAATGAGCCTTGGCTTCTCCACAGTGCATAGCTAGTATATCTCTTTGAAGGAGTAGGCGATAGTGACTGTAACGTTCCATTGCCAGGACTAATGGTTGGTCATAGTTGTATGTATGAGTGGATCTTTCACTTTCTTAATATAACAAAGCTAGCACATCTCATGCATATGTTGTCATTGTAAGTCATCTATCTTGGTTACTTTAATGATATGTGTAGTTGTTGCTTAAATATGTATGTATGGACTTTTCTATATATGTTTATATGAATATTATCGAGATATGTTGTTGGTTTAACCATCCATTTGGATCGTTGGCTAACCTGCTTTCTAGCTTATGATGTTTTTTTGTTTGTGTTCCCTTTCAATTTGCGTGTTACCATAGGTTTCTAAGGGCACAATCATACCCCTATTTTGTGTGTTAGAGCCATTCACGCACCTTCCTTGACTTGCTACATATGTCACACCCTTGCTACCAACAAGGACATCTTACTCACCTCTCCATGCAACCGCGGCAAGGCGATACCATACTACCCACTGCTGGGACTCCTACACCAAACAGTCCGAGGTCTAGTTGGAATGTCTTACTGAGGAGATCCCCTAGCATGTTGGCGGCTCCAGAACCATCAACATATAGATAGTTCCAAGACATGCTAGAGTGCTAGCGAAGCATACCAAGGTGTTCCAAGTAACAAGGTGTGCCAATGCATGTTGTGTTAGGGAGTATCAAGGAAACACATGGGAGCACTAGGTTAAAATGCATGGAAATGAATGAATAATAGTGTGTGACAGGGAGTGTCAGTGACTTCCAGGTGTGCTAAGGAGGGAGTGACATGGTATTTTAGGTGGTTTCAAGTCATGATAGCATGCCAAAGTGGCATGGAACAAATATGTGCCAGGTGCCAAGGTGTGGCAACACATGTTAGGAAGTGTTAAGGAAACATAAGTGAGCAATGGGTGAAAATAATGCATGCAAATGAACGATTAAGAGTTTGTGATAGGAAGTGTCATAGAGTTCTAGGTGTACTAAGGAGGGAGTGATAAGGTATGTTAGGAAGTGTTAAGGCATTTTAGAGGCTAGGGAAACATGCCAAGGTGTGTTAGGTGCTAGGGTGTGCCATTGCATACCACAGAGTGGTATGGAGTACCAGGGAAACACAAGGGAGCACAAGTTTCAAATACATGGAAATGAATGAATAAGAGTGTGTGACAAGGATTTTCAACGAGTTATAGGTGTGCTAAGGAGGGAGTGAAAAGGTATTTTGGGTAGTGCCAAGGAATTCTAGAGTGCTACGGCAACATCCCAAGATGTACCAAGTGGCAGAGTGTGCCAATGCATGCGAGGGAGTGTTAGGGAGTGAAACAGAAACACGAGGGATAACTAGTTCAAAATTCATGGAAATGAATGAATAAGGGTGTGTGATAGGGAGTGAGAGAAAGTCCCATGTGTGTTAAGGAGGGAGTGACAAGGTTATATGCTAGGCAGTGCCAAGGCATGTTAGAGTGTTAGGGCGTGTTAGTGAGTGCTAGGGTGTACTAGGGAGAGCCAAAGCATGCCAAGAAATGTAGGGAATCCTAACTCATGCGACATAGTGCCAAGAGATTGTTAGATGTTTCAGATGCTATGGCATGCCAAGATGTAAACTATGTTTCATAGTTGTTTTATGGCCATGGTTGGACGTGAGCCTTGACTTGGTAACTTGTTAAGTGGGATGAGTTAAGATTGGACCTGAGTAGCCTAAGATGAGTTATAAGCCATTCTTGGTTGAACAAGGAATAGTATAGTTGTTGTAATAGTAACTTGGTAAATATATTGTAGTCGAGGTAGGACTTGGTTACCTCCAATGTCTTAAAAAAATAAGGGTAGTTATGAGGGCATGATATCCAAGGAGTGTGAGGGCATGTCAAGGAATGAAAAGGCATGCCAACACATGTCATACAATTTCAATGCATGTTGAGGAGTGTTGGGGAGTTTCAAGGCATCACAAGGGAGAACTAGGTTAAAGTGCATGAAAATGAATGAATAAGAGTCTTCCAGGGAGTGTCAGTGAATTCCAGGTGTCCCAACGACAAAGTGCGTTAGGAAAATTTTAGAATAGGACTTGTAAGAGGTAATCCTACGATTGTGATAAGGGCATGAAAAAATAAGTTTTAGACAAAGGGAGACTTTGGGCTCCATACAACACTTTTTTTTAGTGATTTGGTTAGGTTCCCAAGTCACAAAAAAATAAGGCTATCTATGAGGGCATGACAACTAGGGAGTGCGAAGGTGTGCAAGGAATGCCAGGAAATGATAACACATGCTATAAAGTTCCAAGGAATGTTTGACATACCAAGGTATACAAAGTTCGAAGGCATGCCACGATGTGCTATGTGTTACAATGTGGTGCCAAAACATGCTACGGAGTGCCAGGGAAACACAAGGGAGGACTACTTTCAATTGCATGGAAATGAACGAATACGAGTGTATGATAGGGAGTGCTAGCAAGTTCTAGGTGTGCTAAGGAGGGAGTGACAATGTATGGTAGGTAGTGCCAAGTCATGATAGAATTTTAGGAAAGCATGTCAATATGTGCCAAGTGTCAGGGTGTGCCAATGTGTGTCGAGGAGTGTTAAGGAGTGCTAGGGAAACACAAGGGAGCACTAGGTAATAATGCATGGAAATTAATGAATAAGAGTGTGTGAAACGAAGTGTAAATTAGTTCCAAGTGTGCTAAGGAGGAGTGACAAGGAATGTTTAGCAGTGCTAAGGAATGCTAAAGTGGTAGGGTGGCATGCGACCAAGATGTGACAACGCGTGCAAAGAAGTGTTAGATGGGAAGGCTAAGGAAACACAAGGGAGCACTACATCAAAATGCATCTAAACGAACAAACAATATTTTGTGATTAGAAGTGTCAGTGAGGTCTAGGTGTGTTAAGGAGGGAGTGACAAGGTGTTCTAGGTCATGTTAAGGCATTCTAAAGGCTAGGGAGACATGCCAAGATGTCCTAGGTGCTAGGGTGTGTTAGCAATCCTTAGTTTTCCCAAGGTTGAGAAAGGAAGCCAAGGAGGAAACCTCATACCAACTTTTAACTTGGTAGCTAGCCCTACCAAATCAGAGAGGTCTCTCTCTGAAACAACCTCACAACCAATGGAAATTACTGGAGTAAATTAAGTTTTTAGGCTAGTTATCGGCTTAGTAGGGTTTGATTAGGGTTTGCTAGATAAAGAGAACTAGGTCTAGGAACTAAGTCAAGTAATTATAAAGGTCATTTGTAGTCATAAGATGGGGAAAAGTAGGTGCAATCAGTGGCACAAATTGGTTTGTCATTGTAGTGTGGTGAGGAGAATATCGTAGGAGTTTAAGTGAGAAAAAACATGAATTCACTTATACAAAAGGAAAACATTGAATGTTAATCCAAAGAAAAAGAGCATTAAAAATATGATTTGTATTTAAAACTCATGAGATAAAGCATAATAAAAAAGTAGATGGCTGATAATAATCAAATATATAAGAAAACATAGGAAAAATAGAGTCATCAATCACAACACAAGAATCCCATAAAAATAGTTGCGATTGCATATTATTTCTGCCAATATCAAGTACACTAGTTCCAAAGTACGAGCTTCCAATATCCAACCCTCTCTATGAGTTCATTTTGACTACATATAGATGTAAAACAACATTCCCCATCTAAGGGTTTGAATCCTCCTTCCTAGGAACTAATTACACAATCTTCTATAACCATTGCCAAAAACTAGGGAGGTTAGAAAGCAATTCCCTTTTTACACAAACTGATTTGAGTTTGACTTTGAAAGAATTTAATTATAGGAAAATCACTCTAACCATCATTAAAACACTGAACTACATTAGGTAAAATCATTTAGAAAATAATTACATGAATAAAAGTCAACTCTACACCACGAAAATGTAGAAAAAGGCTTCCTCCACAGAAGTGCACCGAGTGTTAGTAGAAGCGCAACGAGTCTTTGGGATGATGTTTTGGTGATCTTGAAGTGGTTTTGAACTTTGTTGATGACCTAGGAAGATAGCTTATGATGTCTAACACACCTAGTACCTTTAATTCACCCAAACTCCATGATTAAGACCCCTCAAAACTAATTTTAAAAAAAGTACTCTAGAAGCGCAATGAGTCCTCTGAAACAATGGAGGAAAGGAGGAAAATAAGCAGATTTTGGTGTTCTTTTGAAAATTTATGAACTATTAAGTGACCCAAAGTATGTTTCCAACATGTACAAGTCCATATCTATCTCCACATGCTTTTCATTCTACATTTTGAGCCTATGAGAAAAAGCGCAATGAGTACTCACTGTGTTTCTCTAGGGTACACTTGAATATGTGCAGGAAAACTTCAAAATTTCAAAAATTTGCAAACTTTTATCTGCTTACCTTGCTTTGTGTCATTCCTTCAAACAATTAGTGATTCCTTTGCCAAAATCTCAATATTATCTTTCTTCGTAAGCTTCCTCAGGCTATTCTTGAGTTTTTTCTTCATGTTGTTTACCTTAACCCTAGAAATCATGTTTCTTGCATAATAGTTCCTTTCCATATGCCTTTGCATGGTGGTATCCCTGTTTTACTTTTTCAACACCTTTTCCAAGTGCACATTTACCTTCTCAAGCCAATATTTTTTTTTCTCTTTAAAACAACAGTTAAGGCATTATTTTTGTCTTTGTGGGCTTGAGGAGGAGATGAATCTTTCACAAGATTTTCCTTCCTTAACATGGCTCTAGTTTTGGGTCTCCTTTTTCGTACTTGGATGTCTTTGTCTTCAAACTGCTCGACATCAATGATAGCCTTACCTTTTTCTTTAGCTGCCAACATATCTACCTTGTTAAATGATGGATGATCTTCTTATGGTTTGATTTTCTGCACTAGGCTTAGTTTCAACTATCTATTCTCTTGCTTTAAAAAAGACACCATGAAATTTTATTTCGAAAGGTAATATTTTAACTCCCTAATATATGCCTCTTTCTCTTTTATTATGTCTTCTGTTGCCTTGTCTCCATGTTTTTCTCTTGGGTCAACCATCTCTATTTCCGAAGGTACCTCTTCATGATGTTGGAAAGGTGCATCATCTCTATCTCTAGGTGATTCTATCATGGCTTCAATCGGTGCTTCTTTTTCATTGATAGCCTCCTTAGGTAGTGTTGGGAGCGGGATCCCCCAAGGGTAGTTTTGGGGCTAAAAACCCATGTTTGAGTCAAATTTTGTAATAAAAATGTAAAGACCCCACATTTTGTGGTCGGGGAGTGTAAAGGTGTTATGTGTCAAAAAGGGTAGTCCGCCCTTAGTTTTGTAAAGTAAAGCTGGTTGTAAGAGATGTACCCATGGTTCGCAGACAATGGGATTGTATAAAAAGAGCTAAGCTCTAAGTATTTTTAGAGACACAACATGTAAGAGAGTCATAGCTCTGGAATAAGAAGTCTAAGTCTTGGGTCGCAGCATAGGTAGAGGCTCTGCAGCTGAGTGTACAAAAGCCTAGGGTAGAAGTCTGCATCTGAGTGCACAGACCCCTACATCTGTGCGCGTAGGGTAGACAGAGTTTTAAACACTTAGAAGATATTAATAAAGAAAGATATTATGCAATTCCTGTGTCTTTGTTCTATTATTGCATTTGATATATTATGTATGAATTTCCTTTATAATTCTTATGTGATGCACGAATAATTGCAATTACATTGAATAATTGAACGCAATTATGATTATCTATTTATGCGTTGTTAATGATAATCATTTGATAAGATAAGAAATTCACTTAGACTAATTGAGGAATTTGCATGGCACACTGCTACAACAGTGTGAAAGTACTTGAGCAACTGGCTAGGGCTGTGCAAAGGTCGATCACACCCTTTCACGGAGGTATTAAAGATAGAATAAAGGGCTCTTCTTGCAAGCCCTAGAGCGAAGCGACCTACGCGAAGGTAGGGATAGAGGGAATCAAATGACATCACAACCATATTAGGGTGCGGAAACTTGGTTCCAACATCCCCCCATACTGCTACAGGTGAAGATTTGGTCCGCGTTCCACGGGCTGATGTCGAAAGGGCCCGTAGTGTAGGGATTTGTTTGGCTAATTAATGTTGAACCTGGGTCAGGCCCCCTCAAGCTAAAAAATGGTTCCGTTGCTGGGACTGGAATCTTCATAAGGGATGTGTGATGTCGTATAACTAGAATCCAACTAAGAAGGAGATTGAAGACTAGTTGGATAGGAAGATCCACAAATTCGCGGCATAGGAGAACAGAAACCCGCGATTGACAAAGGAATAGTTGTTGGACAGATACCTGTATACAGAGATCCATGAGATGTTTTTCTTCTCCTTCACTATTGAGCTATATGAGTGGATCACGAAGCTAGCAGACAACCAATGAAGGTAGAAACTTGACGGTCCTATTGTGTGGACCCCGAAGCTAGTGCGAAGGTTGGAAGCATCAAAGGATAAGATCACTCACACTGTCGATCATTCACTCGATCGCGTCATACAAGGATTTGTGACTGAATTCACAGTCGACACCTCAGTTAGCTATAGCAAGGCAGAGCAGTGATTTTTCAAAAGACTACAAGGTAAGTACGTAAAATCTTTAAATACCTAGATTAAAATGCTATTGTGCAAAAAAATGGGTTATACAGCAACCTTGAAGTTCAAAACTATGCAAAGCGGAAAAACTTACAGGAACAAAGGAAAGAAGGCTCCAGAGTATAGTCCATTGATTTCACCTCTGCAAGGTGATGAGCATGAAATAACAAAGGTTTCTTCACAAAGTACTATTTAGTTAATAAGACAAGGATTCCCATGAATACCACCTCTACCCAAACCACCATCGACTTCACCACCATCGCCTCCAACTTCACTCGTACCACCTCCACCTCCACCATAGTTCGGTATGGAAAATACCGTGAAGCTTCCTTTGTTCAAAGGATTGGGAAATGAGGACCCAAACCAATTCTGGTTCATTGTAGGGGCTATATGGGAAGCTCAAGGTGTTACAAATGATCATATAAAGAAGGTGACATTGGTTATTTCTCTGCAAGATCGCCTGCTAACCTGGTATATTAAGTAATCTAATGATAACCTGAATGCTAGAGTGGCAGACATCTAGACAACATTGAATAAGGAATTCAGTAGGCCTAAATCTGAGGCACAATTGATTGTGGGATTCAAATAAATCACCATGCAACTAGGTGAGATTCCTTGGGAACTAGATCAAAGGTTGAAATGTACAATCCGCAAAGCCAAAATGAACCTAACAAATGAACAACATCGCGAGTGGTTTGTTGCTTCGCTCTTACCACACTTAAGGGTTGTGCTATCGCAGCAGAAGATAACCACTCAGGTGGAGGCCTTGGAGATTTCCATGAGACTACATGAAGCTCTGATGTAAGATCCTAATCTAGGAGTTCAATAGATCCATGCGCACTTAAATAATCTATGCCTTGAGATGCAAAGTCTGAAGCAGGACAGGACAATTCGACTAGAGGTGCATGAGGAGGTATGGTGCATGAAATGTAAGAGTCAGGGGCATGACAAGGACCATTTCTTGGTATTTGCGAACTATATTACAGGATGGGGACTGATGCCTTTAAGGTTAGAAGCTCAAGTAGGACCTAGCACGGGTCTGCATTATGGTGCGATATTTGTTAGGTAGCAGGAAAACATGCCATGGATAACTTTCATTTGCTGCAGAAGTTTGTATAGACACTGCAACAACTGTTCTGCAACTTTTGTAGGTTGGTAGGGCATGATGAGCATACTTGTAGGAGCTATGAATTAATGATGGATCGAACTCTTGCCTATAGGGTTCAGGCTGAGACACAACCCCCTTACCAAAGTGCAGGGATGGCGTGGACATGATTTTAGAGACGCACATAAGGCCGAGCTGGAGGGGGACCTGGTAGAGGCTGAGGATAGTTGATTTGCTACAATTGCGAAGGGCCAAGACATTAAGCCCATGATAGCACTAAGCCAAAATGTTCGTCATGCAAATTTTGCATGTTGTTTGATCATGAAACGGAAGACTATCCTATGCTGATAGCTAGGATATGTGATAAAGGGGCGCTACCACTTCCTTTGACTCAAAACCTGTAGATGATGAGGTTTGAGCCTTGCGAAGAGGATCCAAATGTAAATATAATGCTCAGGAGTGGAATCTTGATAGGAGATGACAAGGAAAAACAGCTAGAAGATAGTACATGGGTTCGCCAAGCTTCGACGAAGGAGGCTGAGTTCAATTTGGAGCACGCACGTGAAACCTTCATGGAAGCTAAGAAGAGATTCGCTGAGGCCTCCACCTAACGAAGAAAGAATAAGCCTGAGCAGGAGATGGACTCCTCTATGGTTACAACTTTCTTAGAAACCTGTATGAAGTTATTGCGTGATAGTAAGGTTGTGAAAGGGTTACACGAGTTCATCAATAGATGCGTTGGATCAATGCTGGGTGAGACACACAGAGTATGAAAGATTGGCAAGCATAAAGCAAGAACGGGACGAGAGATGAGACTGACCACACAGATAGGAGAGTATGATATGGATCAGGTTATTTTGGACCTAAGATCAGACGCGAACATCCTATTGAAGCAAACTTGGGAACGAATGGGGCGACCCACACTACAATGGTCTTCGATTCAGCTAAGGATGGCCAATTAGCAGAAGATCATCCCCATGAGGCAGCTACAGGGGGTGACTATGGATATTGAGGGAGCAAGCGCGCTGGCTGATTTTGAAGTAATAGAGATAGTGGATGACAACAATACCTATCTTGTGCTCCTAGGAATTGACTGGGCCACTAATATGAATGGGGTAATCAATCTAAAGAAGCAAAAGATGATATTTGAGAAGAAATCGCTATGCATAATAGTACCTCTAGATCCTGCTAAGGGACCGCGCTATACTGAACCAGTCCGCGATTATGAGAGTGATGATGATTTGGAATGTATCTATAAGATAACAACATGAGATCAAGATTGGGTGAATCCCACCACAGATGGATAGATTAAATGTGACCATGAGATTTCCTGTACTTCTAACTCTGATGAAGAGTTAGAGCGCTGGCAGAACTGGTTACATGAAGTGACCACACTGAGCTACAACATGATGACCCGATCGCTGCATCGTGTGTCCTCAGAGGTAATAAATCTACCTACTTATGATGGTTTGAATGAGGTAGATATCTTTTTGGATGCATTTGAAAGGGAGGTACTAGAAAAGAAATGCTTCTAGGCATTGGGCTGGGCACTGCATGCTACGCCCACAAGATGGTGGGGTATGCATAAGGGAAGCTTTGATGATTGGCGCAAATGTAGGATAATGATGAGAACTCGCTTTGGGAAGCCAAAGATGCAAATGACAAACAAGTATGATGGGCAAGATGATCCGTGTGCGCATTTGGAAAAATGGACCCAGGCTTATGGAGAAAAGCCCCAACCTAAATGGGTGCACTTGTTCTATCACACCCTGGATATCGTCCCGATGAACTGGCATGTAGAAACTGAGCTCCACCATGGGACAAGCGAATGGGATATCCCGCGCGAGGGATTCATGATGAAATTCAATTTTGAGGGTGGGTTTGACAATATTGATGAAGTGCTACAAGAAGTGAAAGCAACAATCTTTAGGATACCACAGGATCCTTTAGACCTGATTGAGCCTGAAAGGGCTACTTAGCTGACTCATGCGCTAGAATGTTATAATGTAATTGCTGAAGAAAAAGATGAGGATCCGCAGGAGATTAACATTCCAGAAACAAAAGGTCACCACAAGGTTCAAGGACCACATAATGAGAACCCTGATATAACAACGCCATTGAAAACAAAACAAGTAAACATTGGTACAGAGGAAAAACCCAAATTCGCGAATATTGGGGACTACTAGGATGAAGCAAAGGTGGATAACATCATTGAATTGCTTCGTGAATACCAGGATTTCTTCCCTACCAAGTTCACAAATCTAAAGGGGATAATCGGGGACCTAGGAATGATGAAGATCACATTAGAGGCCAATGCGAAGCCAATTAAGAAAAGACCTTACTGTCTCAATCCGAAATATAAGGAGAAGGTTCGCTTAGAGCTGGACAAGATGCTCACGACAGGAATCATTGAGCCTATGGAAGAATCTGACTAGGTAAGTCCAATGGTGGTACAAGAAAAGAAGCAGAAGGACGAAATAAGGATATGTGTGGATCTCAGAAAGTTGAATGATGCTTTTGTGCATGATACTTTCTCGACTCCATTCACTGATGAGGTGTTGGACAATATAGGTGGTTAGGAAGCATATTCCTTCACTGATGGGTTCCCTGGGTACCACTAGATCAAGATTGCACTGGAGGACAAGAGCAAGACAACCTTTGTGACTAAGTGGGGTTGTTTTCAGTACACTGTAATTCCATTTGGATTGAAGAATGTGCCTGCGATCTTTTCACGCGTAGTTGTTGGTGCATTCAAGGAATTTATTCATAAGTTCTTGGAGGTATATTTTTATGAGTAGACTATGTTTGGTCTGGTTAAACACCATGTAGTAAGCTTGCGCCTGATGCTGGATACCTGTTGAAGATACCAAATCGCGCTCAATCTCAAGAAGTGTTTGTTTTGTGTTCCTTTTGGGAACTTGTTGGGGCATGTGGTTTGTAGATAGGGACTGATGGTAGAAACCATGAAGATCAAGGTGATACTAAACTTGGAAGGGCTGAGGAGTGTGAAACAGCTATGCACTACCCTAGGACATACAGGATATTACAAAAAGTTTATCAAAGGCTATGCCCAGATCACTATGCGTATGGAAAAATTGTTGAAGAAGGATGGCACATTTTGCTGGAACAATGATTGTAAGAAGAGCTTGGATATATTGAAAGAAAATATGGTCACTGCACCAATTCTAGTCTTCCCGGATTGGAAGAAGGAGTTTCATGTACATGTTGACGCGTCATGTATAGTGATGGGAGCAGTCTTGACATAGGCTAGTGGAGAGGGATTGGACCATCCTATCATGTTCACAAGCTGAAGATTATCCAAAGTGGAAAAGAACTATTCTACCACTAAGCGTTAAGGGCTAGCTATGGTGTATGCACTCTAGAAGTATAGGCACTACTTGCTGGGAGGCCATTTTAAGATGTATACGGATCACTCCACGCTGAAGTACCTGGTCAATAAACCTGTGTTGGGGGGGAAGAATCTGCAAGTGGCTCTTATTATTCCAGGAATATGACTTTGAAGTTATTGGGAAGCCTAGACGATTGAACATGGGACCACACCACCTGTCGTGCATCGAAACAGGGGAAGAGTCCATTAATTTGGAAGAGGGATTTCCTGACGCGCAACTATTTGCAGTGCATGTTGCGAATGGTCATTTCGAGGATATAGTACGTTTCCTAATGACATGTACTGCATCAGAAGGATACAATGTTCAACAGAATAAGGAATTAGTGGTGCGTGAAACAGATTTATCTATCATTGTTGGACATTTGTACAAGATGGGGACTGATCGGATATTGTGACGATATGTACCTAAGTTCGAAAGAAGCAACATTGTCGTAGATGCTCATGGGGGTGCCGGGGGAGGACATTATATAGGAAGAGTGACCACACAGAAGATTCTACGCGGAGGGTTGTGGTGGCCAACCCTCCATTAGGACTCAAAAGCATATTGCAGGGCATGTGATGTGTATCAAAGGACTGGCAGACCATCGTGAAGGGATGAGATGCCTTTAAATCCACAGTTGATGTTGCAACCCTTCAAGAAGTGGGTGATAGATTTTGTAGGACCCATTTAGCCACAAGTAAAGACAGGAGCAAGGTACATTATCACGTGATGGAGTATTTGACTTGTTGGGTGGAGGCACAGCCTATGAAGGATTGCATAGGCTTGACCACTGCAAAATTCCTCTTTGAGCATGTATTGATGTGATTTGGATGTCCAAGGATCTTAATGAATGATCATGGTATGCACTTCCTGAATGAGACGAATAGCGCACTAACAAAGGAATTTTAGGTATACCACCAGAAAAGCACACCTTATCACCCACAAGCTAACGGGATGGTGGAAGCATTCAATAAAGTGCTTGAAAAGGAACTGACCAAGGTTTGTAATGCTCAACGAAGTGAGTGGGACCTATGCATACCTATAGTACTATGCGCTTATCGATCGACATACAAAAATTTGACTGGGAAAACCCCCTTTAGGCTCGTCTATGGGGTTGAAGCAGTAATGCCTATGGAATACATCGCGCCTAGTCTAGGCATAGCAGCGGTCACAGGTATGACGGATTTGGGAGCCCTAGAGGAGAGGCTCGCACAATTAGATGAGCTTGAAGAAGAGAGATTTTTGGCTGGATTTCACTAGCAAATCCAAAAGTAGCGCGGAAAGGCATGGAATGATCGACACATTACTCTATGGTCATTTAAGGTAAATTACCTCATTTTGCTAGATGATAGTAAGTTTGATAAATTTCCAGGGAAGTTGAAAATGCATTGGTTAGGAACTTATGTCATTAAGGCGATTACCGATGGAGGGGTGGTAGAGCTAGTCAAATTTAATGGAGAACCCTTCCCTGGAAAGGTGAATGGCAGTCTCTTGAAGCCATACATCGACGGTCCGGCCATGTGACCAAATGAAGGTAGCACAGTCCTAGTGCTCCAGGTAGTTGAAAGGAGTCATGGGACTATAAACTACACTCCCCAAGTTGGGGAGTTGCACAATTGGCGAATGGTGCAAAGAAAGGAAGTGTCACTAGGTCTGCGACAACATGGAGGGAACTGCACTATGAAGGGAGAAATAGTATAGGTCGGCCGGAAAGTGACCGTTAAAGTCACTGTTCATGAAAAGATATCAGAAGTGAGGCCAAATGGAGTAGGAGGCCAACATTTAAGCCAAAATTTATGGCTTAGATCCTTGAAAATCTGCCGCCAATCCGGCATTAATGAACCAAATTTGGGGGGATCGGTCATATTTGAATTCAAAATGCCCTATAAATTACAAGTGGCTATCCAATGAAAAACACTTGGCATTTTTGAGAATTGAGTTATTGTGCTCTCAAGTGTGCATGAACCATGAATTATTTCAAGATTTGATAGGAAGTCCAGTGTTTGAACAATTGTCAAAGGAGACACAAGAACTAGTGAATAACGTCATGTCGACACACGCAGAAGATATGGACACCGAAGAGGTGGCAGCCGAGGAGAATATGCAGGAAATTGATATGGAGGCTGAAGAAGCTTCCCCAAAGGTTGTTGAAGTATTAGCATAAGTCCCCAAATCACCATGGACACCGAGATCGAATCCAACCCCAACCATGCAGACTGTGAAGGACAAGAGGGCCAAGTAGCCTGCCATACTAGTGGACGCCTCACCAAATCAAAACCCACAAAAACCCACTGCACAGGAGAATGAAAAGGCCATAAACTTAGAGGTAGAAGAGGAGGACATCAAAGACATCCCGATGGATGATGAGGATGTGGGGGTTGAAGTAGAGGAGGTTGAAACCTAGGGTACAGACTCTATTACGCAGTTGCTGGAGTATGTCCCTCCATGCAAGCCTAAGTCCAAGGTCCCAAAGGACATTGATGAGAGTAAGACTCCCTTGTAAACCCCTCTGCTACTAGATGAAATTTCTTTTGACAATGCGCGTTTGGCACGAGTGCCGATACTAAAACTTGAAGATTGGGACTTACCAAACCACGAGAAGTTCCCACACGTGGCAAGTGAGCAACTGATGTGTTGCATCATAGATATGAATACATGAATGACTGCATTGGAGCCACAGAGGTGGCTTAAGGGGGTAGAGAAGGTTGGGTTTCTCAACCTGCTCTAGGTGTCGCACTATAACTGCACCTCGATGACAATTTTGGTCATTAAGTAGCTGTTGTGCTTGGTTCATGATGGGTGTCTGTAGCTAGAGGAGACAATACCCATCACAGATATGTTGATTCACTGAATAACGCACCTGTCGTATACGGGTGAGAATCCAGCAATGATCTTTTGCAACAAGGGTGGTGAGCAGGCTCTCGCAGAGTCAATGAAGGAGAAATTTAAGCTGGTGAATAAGGTACGTGGGTACGCTATCTCCAGTATCAGCGACCTTGCTATGACGGTAGCAACGCAGATCCTTGTAAGGAAGGTGATGCGTAAGTGTTTTACCGATGAGGTGCCGACGCCTGTCGTTGCGCTCGCACAATAGTGTGTGGAAGGAGTCCAGTTTAACTATTCGGACTACCTTTGCGGGGAGTTCCTGGTGAACTACCACGAAAAACAAGAGAAGATAAAGAAATTCCACTACACGTGGCTCTTTCTATCGATTGTGCTGGTAGATTGGGAGCTACTAGAGGATAGCCAGTTCCCTTCAGTCATGCCAGACCTCCCTGAAGTAGTGAAGTACGCTAAGCTGTGGGCGACCAATGATGTAGAACGAGTCTAGGACAACAAGATTTTTTGGATCTTGATGGAGATGAATATTAGGATGGCTGTCAATTGCAAGCCATAATTGTCACCATGATGTATGCTAACCTGCAAAGCTATGCCCAGTTTAAAGCCGATTTCTATCAAGTATCTATCAGGGCGTGATAGGACCCTGCGCAGAAGTGGTACAACTTGCCGTACCTGGCCATAGATGAAGCCATCAATGTGGTGCTCAATCAATGGCCAGCGGAGTGGCACACTACCACCGACTTGGCAGTGGGTGGAAGCAAGTCCACCATGCAAAAGAAGAATGAGGAGGCCAAGCTAAATATGGCATAGCTAGTCAAGAAGAGGAAAAAGGAGGCCACTGAAAAGGTCCAGGCAGAATAGGTAAAAAAGCAGGAAGGTAAGCAGATGAGTGGAACAAAGAGTGGCTCTAACAAAGGCGCGTGGTAGCCTTCTCCTAAGACAGAAGAGGAGGACACAGAACATGACAACATGGACCCTCAGCAAATGTCTGCCCATATTAAGCACCCAAGAGAGTTGGAGAAGGGAGGGCCCTGAAAGAAATCCAAGGTGACCAAGACCTCATTGGACCCTATCACATTGACAGAGGATGACTTACTTGATATCGGTGACATAGTGAGATATGTCACTGCAGAGGATCTGTAGTAATTTGAACAAAAAATAGTAGATCATCCTAGGGTCTATCTAGACTAGGTTGCAAGAATTGCAAAACCGCACGTCACAGGATGGTACGATGTCTACCAGCTTAGCCATCGTCACTTCAGAGGCTGCTAATATGTTGCACGTGAAGGCTTCCAATGTGATAGTGCTATCAGATGGAGCATTGATCAAGGAAAATGAGGCTGACAGACCCACTATTAGTGCCTTGAAGGGAGTTGGGCTAAACCTGGTAGTGCTTCCACGCGAAGCACTCCACCTCTTGTACGATGGAGTAATTGCAGAAATGAGGGCCCGAGAGCACTGTGCCCTATAGGTGATCAGCAAACAGCAAATCAACAATGAACAGATGGCCCTACAGAGAAATGCTGCCATCACCACTGAGACCGAGGTGTCCAACTAGAGCAAGAAAATAATGTAGGTAATTGAGGAGGCATGCAAAATGGTCCATGAGTTGGCCTTTCCGGAGGAAGGGTCAGTCAAGATCTGCATCTGAAGGTTGGCCACATGGGTGCATGACACTCAGACTAAGATGTCACAGGTTTAGCTAGAGTTGAACCTACAAATAACCTAGCTACAATTGAGGGCCCAGCCCTCCACTTCACCAGAAGTAAAGGAACAACGGGTGATTGCTATCACAGAGGCAGTCGAGGTGGTGGAAAGTTCAGTATTAGACTACACACAGTTGTTCGAGAAATCATTTGAGGTCCTAACAAGCTTACAGGAGGACCCAAATTATAGAGGCTATAGATGGAAGCACGCGAGCTACAACAACGCTACGATGAAGTTAAGGGCACAACGCGAACCATCGAGCTGACACAGAGGCTAGCCAAGCTATAGGAGACCAAGAAACTGAAGGAATAGGTGGACACAGTGCTGCACAAGGAAGTAATGCTGAAGGCGTGACTAAAGCCCTATCTGGAGGAAGCTTACACAGTCAAGGAAAATATTGAAGGCAATATTGCGACTCTGCAAGCGGTGCAACAAAAGCTTCAGGCTAACAACGCAGGATCTGTGACTGAGAAGACAGTGGAAGATGTGAAGCAGGTGGCAGCTCAGTGCATGACCGAGGTAGGGGTCATATGGGTTGAGATGGATGGGCTTCATGCAATGATATCCGTGCCTATCGAGTGACTCGAGGGGGAGTCATGATGTTTGTGTTGGGGGCCTGTTGTGAGCGAGATCCCCCAAGGGCATTTTTGGGGCTAAAAGCCCATGTTTCAGTAAAATTTTGTAATAAAAATGTAAAGACTCCACATTTTGTGGTCGTGGAGCGTGAAGGTGTTATGTGTCAAAAATGGTAGTCTACCCTTAGTTTTGTAAAGTAAGGTCGGTTGTAAGATATCTACCCATGGTCTGCGGACTATGGGATTATATAAAAAGAGATAAGCTCTAAGTAATTTTAGAGACACAACATGTAAGAGAGTCATAGCCCTGAAGTAAGAAGTCTAAGTCTTGAGTCATAGTGTAGGTAGAGGTTCTGCAGCTAAGTGCACAGAGGCCTAGGGTAGAAGTCCGCAGCTGAGTGCGTGGACCCCTGTAGTTGTGTGAGTAGGGTAGACAGAGTTGTAAACACTTGGAAGATATTAATAAAGAAAGATATTCTGCAATTCTTGTGTCTTTGTTCTATTATTTCATTTGATATATTATGTATGAATTTCCTTTTTTATGCTTATGTGATGAGCGATTAATTACAATTACATTGAATAATTAGGTGCAATCATGATTATCTATTTACACGGTGTTAATGATAATCATTTGATAAGATAAGCAAGTCACTTAGAGTAATTGAGGAATCTACACAGCACGTTGCTATAACAGCACGAAAGTACCTGAGCAGCTGGCTAGGGCTATGCGAAGGTCAATCATACCCTTTCGTGGAGGTATTAAAGATATAATAAAGGGATCATCTTTCTAGCCCTAGAGCGGAGTGACCTGCACAAAATCGGGGATAGAGGGAATCAAATGACATCAAAACCATATTAGGGTGCGGAAACTTGGTTCCAGCATCCCCCCATACTTCTTCAAGTGAGACTTCAGTCCACACTCCACGGGCTGATGCCGAAAGGGCCAGTAGTGTAGGGATTTGTTTTGCTAATTAATGTTGAACCTAGGTCAGGCCCCCTCAAGCCAACAGGTAGTATTTTAGCCTGAGACCTAGTTTAGGTTTAGGACTAGGCATCTCCTTTTCTATCTCAATGGAAAAAACTAACCTCTTACCACTGTTGTATGTTTTTGAAATTTTTTCTCTAGGTTGAGTTCTTGTCACTGATGGTATGCTTGATGGTTTAGGTCTCGGCCCAGATGATGCATGATTATTTAGGCTCTTTGACTGATCTTTGACATGATTATGTGCCAACTAGAGAAGAACTATGACTTTGAATAGAGCATGATGAAATAAGCTTGCTTGATGATATCTTACCTTGGTTTGAACCTTCTCAATCATTTTCACCAAGATTCTAAACAAGTAATTAGGTAGGTTTAAGGGATTTTGAGAAGTGAAATGCATCAACAACCTGATGTGATACTGATATAACCTGCTAAACCTACCCTCACAAGTGAAGTAATTCATGATCATCCTCATCAAAGGGGTTTTAATTTTCCAACAACTGTCTACTAGGAAAAATATGAGAAGGGAACTCCTTGTACTATGGTTTCAAAAACACTTTGTAGTTGTCTATGTATAAATCCATCCCCTTGAACGAACTCTCACCTTCGTTAGGGATACCAATTGTTGAAGTTATGATCTCTACTGACACCATAAATTTCACCCCTGCAATTGTGACATGATATCTTTTGAAATTGGTAGAAATTAAACTTGTTAGGTCATGATTATAACTGTTGGGTTGTGTTATATTCTTTCCACATAGTTAACAGGGGGTTTGAGGGGTACTCGTAACCCCACTTTATGGAGTCCGAGGCAGCGCCCCGGAAAATTTTGGTTTTGGACCCTATGTTAGGTTGGGTGGACCCACCTATGGTTTTGTGCATGATTTTCGCACATGTTTTTTGGACACGATGGT
>APFE030298799.1:6782-20805 GCA_000404065.3 Pinus taeda
AAAATTGACATAATAAATTTTAAATTGTGAAAAATAAGCCCTCTAAAAAAGGTTGATGCTGCATCAACACATTTCAAAATCAGCATTAAAATCACTAACATTTAAAAACAAATATTTATATTTGATACAAAAGAAAATTTAAAGTGTCAAAAATATGCTCCGAAAAAAAGAAGTGTATTTTGCATCACCACTTTTCAAAATCGGGTCACTTTTTTGCTACCTCTACTAAACGGGTAATCGTATCAGTTCCCATTTCAAAGTTTACATTGTTCATTCCATTGCTCAGCGGGAGGAGGACCGAGAAAGGACAGAACGAAGAGCGCAACAGAACTGTGAGCAAATGTGGAACCATGCCCAAACTGTGAAACCCTGAGCCAGGAGCGGAACCATGATTTGTCGGCCAGAGGCAGAACCATGATTGGCATGCATTTCAAGACAGATTCTTAGAGAATATTCCTTCACGCCTGAAGATTCTCCGGGGAGGTAAATTTTCATTTTGTCAGAATGATATGAAGTTTACAGTCATTTTAACCGAAATTTCATAGAGAACATGATGGTGTAATCAGAATCAACATCTGAGCAGCAGATTTACAGATTCCCAACAGAGCATAATCTTTGAAGAATCTTCCAAATTCCTTGGACGCTGAAATTCGCTACAGTCAGAATGCAACCAACTTTATACTCAAAAGTCTCAGAATCTTGCAAATATCATGATGGAGAGATCACATTTGTGATTTGAGTTGCAGATCTCCAGTCAGCGCAGAGAAGAGAATCTTTGGAGAGTCACGGAGAATCTAAGGGATTCATACAAGCCCAGATTTTGACGGTGTTGGAATTCAACAAATGGATAGTTGATTTTACACTTCTCGATGATAGAAATGTATTGGTGTAATCAGATTTTGCAGCTGAGCCTTCCATTTTTCGGCCAACTTCAAAGGTGAAGGTACATGAATCAGTGATGTCATGTTTTCCTTCATAATTGCTGAGATGATGTATTATGTTTTAAGATCCCTATTTGATGTTATGTTATGGGATCTATTTTTCCACATTATGTGAGATGTATTTAGTTTGTATTGCAATGTATTGTTTTTTAGATCCCTGTGTAACAATGTTGAAGGGATACTCATTGCCACGTTGTGTGAGATCATGTTAAGTTGTCATGCTAAGAGGAAGCCTTCTTGAGTGAGAATTCCAGTAAGCGGAACATCTCATGGAGAGACAAGCCATTGTTTTAGGGCATATGACCTTGCTATGACAAAGTGTTTTTGATGTACATCATCATCATTTCCAATATTATATAAAGCGACCAACACCATCTTGACACTAGGCCCAGAGACATAATCCACACTGGACAAACTCCGTTATAAAATGTCTTGTGTTTTGATTTGCTAATCATTTTCAAGTTCCCTATTCTTTACAACATGCATATATGTTCATTTATGCTCTTTTAAATGTAATTCTAACAACATCACAAAAGTAAAAGATCTTGGATAATCCCAGTAGCTGAAGGAACCTGAATCAGAAATGAAATGGACACGAGAAACAAAAGTTAGAGTTGCCTGTAAGTTAGCCATGCTATGAAAATATTATAGTTGCTTATATTTGTACTCCATTTATTTATAATTAATATAGTTAAAAATTTGGCTACACATTTGAGGCAGTGACAAGGTGTCAAATGAGCACATCAAGTCGCAATACTCTCTTTTGTTGGACATTGATGTGGACCATGGTTTGAAAATGAGGCAACACATGGTTCTATGTTCCAATTTCCTATGATTACTTTCTTGATTAGTACTAATTGTTTTATATCCAATTCTTGTGCCCATTCTTGTCTTGGCTCTAAATTAGGAAAATGATTTCTAATCAAGTTAATATGCATGATCATTTTTCAGTTGCATCTTACCATTAGAATGTTTTATATGCTTATAGGCTGGAGGGATCCCACTTTTTTTCAGTGCCTTCCCCACCAAACATTGTTTTTATTCAAGTGTAGTTTGTTTCTTAAACACATATTCCAACCCCAATAAGTTGCATGAAAAAGATCATTGACCTAACAATTCCAATTTCCAAATGTGCATTTGAGGATTTGTGTTCAATTGTATTAAACTTATCATGAGTGGGATGGTGATGTGAGTCACCATTATTGAGGCTAGAGAATAGTAATGACATGTTTAATTATCTTTTAATTTCTTCATATTCTTGGTCAAACATCCCTATCACCTCCGTTATGTGTAATTTTACGATTGTGGACAAAGGTGAATTACCTAGACCTAGTGGACTAGTCTAGAACAACAAAAAACAAAGAATACAGAGTTTCCCTTAGAGAAATTAAAGAATGGGAAATAGTCTTACTTGGAATCCCCTGCAGGCTTTACTTTCATCCTGAATTGTTCATTCCAATCGTAGCTCCAAATGTTATAATTAGAACATGTACATACAACCAAAACAAGCCAAAGATCCACAACATAATTCAATTACTCTACTCAATGAATCAGTGAGGCATTGAAATACATGAATGTAAATGTAACATAAAACATATAGGAAAACATTATACTCTTTGTATTAATAGAAATAGGAGAGAGTTTACAACCAAGAATAGTAGCTGACCTTGTAGAGATCTCCCCAAGTTGACTTGTCCTTCCTTGTCACAAAGCACACCTCAATGTCACCCTAATGCATGAATATGATGACTCTCTTAGATTTAAGGCAGCAACATGAGGGCATGATCGGTCTCAGAAATCCAACCCTAATGTTGTAGATGACATTAAATTTATAGGAGAGGGATGGTAATTTAGGATTTACCATAATGAGCTTGAGATCCACTTATGATGGGGGGATGAACTCAAGGGATAAGAAGTGAAGTCTTCAAGGTAGGATTAGATAGGACTCGAGCTTCTTATCCAAGGTGATTTGTTAAAACAACCTCTGGAAGCTTCTGGAAGAGGGAGCTTCAGAAATATTTTTAATTTTCTCGAATTTCAAGAATCATCGAACCCCCAGCAAGGAGCAATTTGTTGTTGACCAACGCTAGTGCAAAAAAAAGCAACCAACAATGAATGCAAGTCTCTAAAGGGGCAGAGTGCGTTGGGGCTTAAAATCTTGATTTTGAGAAGTTAATCCCAGTGATGGCACCCAACCCAACAATTTTATAAACTATGATAGGGTGATGATTTGTTATGTTTGATTAAGGTGTGGGAATGATTCCGTAATAGTTGCGTGGTTGATTAAATCATATGATAAAGTTGATACATGTATGAAATGCAAAGGATATTTTAGCTCTCGGTTGATATGGAATTTAATGAGTTCATAATGGGCAGTACTTGCCTGGGTGTTTGCACTTCCCGCTCATTCCTAGACTCTTCTCCCTTGTTCGTTAGCTCCTCCGGTCATTTGCAATAGTTTCGTTGAGGGTTTGTTCCCCGGCTCTGCAAGTCTTAATAGGTGGTTATACTGTAAGTCATGGGTGTTTCTGGTTGTTCGTCACTGTATCCACACTGGTGTTTTCTCCTTGGTCTGTAGACTGTTCTAGCTTGTCCAACAGTGGCTTAGGTAAGTCCTCTGTTGAGCTTCGACTTCTCTCTGTTGCGGTGTCTACAGACTGCTTTATATGAACTCTGACACTGGTATTTTTATTATGGTTGGCATTTTCAACAGTTGCTTGCTCCCAAGTTGGCTTAATGACTTCCTTCAGTTTTCGGCGCGACACACAGGTATTTACTCTGTCTTTGCTTCAACTTTCAAAGCTTTCTCCCTCAATCTCTAACCCTGCTTGCTCCTTATTCACCACAGTTATTCGTTACTATTGATGGAACGCTTGTCTGCAACGCTACTGCAAACTCTCAGGTAATGGGTTATGGTTTCTTTTGACGGTTCGACCTTTTTCTCCCTCGCTTTGTCTTTCCTTTCCTGTTGCGATGTATCGCTGACACTGAGCAACGTTGGTTCTACAAGTGCTAAGAGTTGTAGTGGGAGAGTTTGGTCATGCTCATCTCGGTTCTATTCGGTAGGCTCTGCCTCTTCTCAATTCTTGTTAGTTCTTTGTCTGGGTCTTTCAACTCTGGTATCCAATAGGTATTGGTAGTTTCTTTGGTTTGTAACTGTTAAGTTCCTCCAAACCCTCGCCTAGGGTTTCATTGTTCTCGGTCTACGCATCTTTGACTGTATTTATATTTCGTAGTCGAAACCCTCTCCGAGGGTTTGTAGTCCAGGGTTTGGACATCCATGGTTTTATGTGTGTACAATCCAGTTCTATGTTTCTATTCCATGACCCCTTGCGGTTCTGG
Organism: Pinus taeda; assembly: GCA_000404065.3. NCBI lineage: Eukaryota > Viridiplantae > Streptophyta > Pinopsida > Pinales > Pinaceae > Pinus > Pinus taeda. Next base: position 11,066 of record APFE030298799.1, read on the forward strand.
AAAGGAGAGCAATTCAGAACGATGTAATAATGTGAAATTTAATTTACCTGGGCTCGTCCGTGACTTGTTTTCTCCAGTCCCGTCGCTGGAACTGCTATTATGTATCTTCAGTTTATTAATTGAAATGTTTTGTGTTGCTTTGCCGAATATTGTAGACGCGTTGGTGATTTTATAGAATAGTGAAAGTTCCGTTCGGACTTGATTTCTTGGCCAGTAACAATTCTGGTTATGCTGCTCCTGGTTTTGTCTTCATTCACTGTTGTAGAAAGACTGCAAACTCTAGCGCTGTTTCTGTTCTTTAATATTGTTAATTGAATTGGTTGTTCTGCTTGGGAAACATAAAAGAAAAGATTATTTTACAGAATATGTAGTTAATGGCTATATACTCAAACTGCTTTCTATTGAAACTTAGTAAATGAAAGTAAACACACAGATGGACAACAACCTGGATTTTCTCTGTTGTTATTTTTTCTTTTATTTGAGCGCGAGTGGTCTTCAACTGAACCCCTCCATCATTTAGTCCTGTTACATTTATAGCTTTTTTGTTCCAGTTAATGAAACTGTACAATTGCTTTTCAGTTAAACTTTTACAGTTATTTAGTTGCTGATCATTCGTCCCACATTAGGACAGGATTTTCTTTCTAGATACATTGTCGTTTTCCTTTTAAAATAACAGAATAATCTTGACTTGTTAACAACAGACAAACGCTTATTCCTAACTATTCAACTACCTTTAACTAAGTGAAAAAAGAATAAAAGTAAAAGCCCTACCTACTTTCCCGTCAACCAACATAAAGACTAATAAAAGTAAATTCAACTTTCCTGTGACCTGGCAGAGACTTCACCCGGTCATGGTAAGCTAGATGCTCTTGCATCACCCAGAAAGTTAGAAATTTTGGAAAGGTCATGCTTAGGGATTTATGTAGGGATGACGATAACATGTTCACGGACGTGGATTGATCCGGTTTGTAGGCCTATTAACGAGATGTGATAAAATGGCCTATAACAACCTCCATTGTCAATTTGAAGTGATGTCATTGATCATTCCTTACCATTCAACTTGGATTGTGATTATAGAACAAAGGAGATCAATTGCCTCACTCGATAGATATGTCCATTAGAGAATACTTGGGCCTCTATTATTGGGTCCTTATATAATCAATAGAGTCATCACCACCACAAACTTCATGTGTCAAACATGGTTCAAACCTTAGTGTCATTCATTGTATATCCTCTTGTCAATTCAACTCTCTTGGACAAAATGGAAAGTTGCTCCAGATAGTTCAATAAGAGACCTGATGAGATCATGGGGGGAGGAATTCGAGCTATTTGTCAAACTTTTTAATCCATACTGATTTTCTAAGAGTATGTGCGAGATATCATTTTTCTATCTCTTGTACTAGCACTCCAATGTTGACAACCTTAAAATCCCTTGTTTAGGATGAATTTAATGTATATCCTCATATATGAAATTAAATTGTTTTCCATATTTCCATCCACTGGGTTGAGGCTTAAGGCTCAATAATATAGATAACCATTGCTCCATATGAATCAAGGCCCATCTACAAAATCTTGTGTTCTTTGTTCTAAAAAAAAGGTTGGGGGATATCTTAGGCAATATGCACTTATGTCTAATAGAGATTTTGGTTCCAAGCATTTTGTGTACCTACATACTCAACTTTTGGGGCTGCATCCAAGTATTGTTAAATTGGCCACACCATCTTGAACACCATCGACTCTCAGTGACGTATATGAGATATCTTCTTAGGTCTTAAAAAAAACGATAGATTTTTGGGTCTAGTATTCCCTTGTCTTTCTCTACTACTTCAAAAGAGAGCATCAACTTAAAGAGTGATACCAACGATCCCTCTACACCCATTTGTTTGATAGCACTTTCTCCTATAGTTTTGACTTTTCCTTTTCCTTGGTTGCCTTAAATTCATTACAAAGTTATAAAGATATTAGATTATATTCTTTCAATCTTATGGAACCTAATCAAAAGATCATTTTCCTATCTCGTAATCCCGTGTTCAAGTTTCCTGTAAGGGAGTTGTCTATAATGTGACTTTTTGGAGATTCCGGTGACGGAATCCGGCGGAAGAAATTGAGGTTAAATCTTGATTTGTTGCAGTTAAAATGGTTTTTTAACTGCATATTTGGATTCAACACCCTGAAAAACCCATGGGACGCTTTGATTGTGCAGAAACTAGCTATCAAACTTGCGATTCGAATAAATTGCTGCTGGATTTTGACTGGAAAAACCCACCGGAAAGGCTTTCAAAAAGTCGCGTTATAGACAACTGCTCCTGTAAGTACTTCCCAATTAGAAAACATGTTTCTTGGCCTATTTCTATTTTCACACTATATTACTTTATTAGCAGATTACAAATCAAAATAAATGCATAATCACAATTAAATTAAAATAATGTTTAAATTTATAATATATATATAATTTATTTTTTTTAAAGAGAAAAACTAGTTCTCTAGAAGCATTATGGACCCTCTTTTTTATACATATACAGGTCAGAAACCTTGACAACATATATATAGATTCGTATTTTCGTAATATTCTTATTACGAAATAGTTGTTATTGACGAAATGGTTGTACCGTAAATTTGCTTTTCTCCGGCTTGGTTTCTTCCTTTTGTCTATTTCTCACATCAACATCCTTTTTAATTCTTCTTTAGGGATAAAATCGATTCAAAGTTTCTACGCATACCTTTTTCTTGCTTCAGTTTGTTATTAAATACATTCTGCGTAGACTCTACATTAGTCGAATGATTACTAATCAAAACTTGTTTTATTTTATTTTATCAAGATGTTAGTTATGTTGCAAAATATTCAAGTATGAAATACTTTACTCTTGCAATTTTGATTTCACCTGGGTTGCTTTTAATTGGTTCCAAAATTACAAAAATCTTGTATTATGGGCCTTGAATCTTACTATAAACTTGATTTGAATTCCAAGGCTCACATCATAATAAAAAGAAAAATGATAGATTTGTTGACTTTAGGGTGCATATTTTTATAATATGATTTAATATAATGGATTGCATTTTACCTGTATTATATAACCTTGTTTTTAGTATGTACATATTGCTTCCGTATTATATAATATAACTTTTTAGTATGGTGAAATATAAGGTAGAAATTAGTTTTCAAACAATATTAAGCTATATTAACAAAAACTTTTTCTATTTACAATTTTACTTACAATATTTTAGTATAGTAAAATATAATGTAGAAATTAATTTTCAGTGATATTAGGATATACTATTTAAAGTTTAACAACCAAAAAAAATCTATTTACAATTTTACTCACATTACAGATCTAAATTACATGTCTTTTCAATTATGCATTATTAAGTTCATGTATAGAGGTTCTAACTGCAAATGTGACTAAAAAATCTATATCCAAAATCATTTTATATTTACAATTTTACATAGCATGAGATATCTAAATTACATGTATTTCTAATTATGCATTATTCAATCCATTTATAGAGGTTCCAATTGCAGATGTGACTCAAAAGTCTACATCCATATTGTTGAGTAACCAATTAATGATTTTACATCTTACTCTTATCTTAAATTGTGTAGATAGATTGGTTATTATGAAGATGGGTGCTTTCATATAAGATTGGAAAATGTCTTCATTACCAAGGATGTTGATATAAAGTTTAACATTGGTGAAAAGTGATAATTAGCATTCGAGTAGATAACTTAGGTAAGTATTTTATTTTTACATATTAAACTTAAAATCATGATACTATGTTTTGCTTCATTCTAAGCATTTGTCTCATAATGGGTCTAGCTGCTTCATTTATAAATGAAGTATGTTTTTGGATTTTGGTATTTTCAACTAAGGACTATTTTTGTTAAATATTAACATGTAGGTTTATGGCTAAAAACATAGGCCATACGTGATTGTATTTATATTTTCAATTAGATAAATGGATGCAATAACTAGTTTATCCTCCTTATTAGAGAGAATTTTTATACATTTTCTTTCATCCTTTGTTACATTCCAAAAGAATGAGTTGATTAGGTCATCAAGACCTAATTTTGAGAGATATTCAAGTGAACTAGATAAAACCCAATTAAAACACTTGTAGCTCATTTAAGATAAATATAGTTTAAAAAAAATATTCATCATGGAAGGAATTAAATGGTGAAACCCAAAAGCTTTTTATGAGTGTATTCTCATCTCCTCAAATGGGCGTATGCTTTAATATATATGCAATAACCAACTAACTCAAAGTCATTTTATCAATCCTATGTTATGTAATGATTCTTCAAATTTGGACCAATTGACATTTCAAGAGTTTGATCATGATCTAAAAAACCGAGGAAACCATTTGAAATGACTACCTAGAAAACTAACAAACAAATTCACATCAATCTCAGTTGTCTTTACATTCAACAATATAAGTAAGAGATTGCATGCATGTGGTGAAAAAATTCCAATGTTTTAACTAATAAAATATCTTTGGTCAAAGTATGAAATGAGAGACCCAATTTTTGTTTTCCATGGGCGTTCTATTTCCAAATTGCATAACTCAAAATGTTTGTCTACATGGAGATAAAACTACAGTTTTTACTAGCAATGTCTATTTTCCCATTTTTGGCAGCTTGTTCCAACAAATATTTTATCATTTAAAATAGGGATTTTAAGTCAATATTTCGAAGGTTGTTGCCATTATGGCTCTAGTGTTGTACTTGATGGAAACCTACATTGATGTCAACCTAACTATGACCTCACCACAATTTGTCTACTAGTGCAAAGTGTAAGAAGAGAGAAACATTGTATGGTTGTTTATAGGATTGATGTGTCAAGGTTGGTATGCACACTTGAGGTTTGGATGAGATTTGGTTTGATGTTGTAGTGGCTACAACAGGTAAACAGATGCAACAAAGAAATTTTGGAATGAGGAAAGGAAGGGATTTCCTAGTCCAAGCCTCAGCCGCACAGAGGAAGGCTTAGCAGGGCAGCTAGAGGGCTTCAACTACACGTAGGAAAGCCCATGGGTGCGGTTAGAATTGTTTCAGCCGAAAATTCTCTTCATCATGGGTGCGACCAAGCCTGTAGGTAAAGAAAAATAAAAACCCACACATGAAACCAGGGATTTTCCCCATAGTATTCATGCACGTCAATTGAATTGACACGGTCCAAATTCCAACATTCAATTCATGCCCGTGGTATTTGGAAATCCAAGGTTTTTGGATTGAGGTATTGGAGGATCACAATCACTATAAAAAGGAGATTGAATTTGAGTATAGGAGTGCACATTCGATAAGTATCTTGTGGATTTCTTTGTACAAAAGCGCACTAGGTCGCATGGAGATGGTATAGTGTTATGATCTATTCACTAATATGTGTTGCAAATGATTTATATTGTTAATATTTTGATTTGTAAAAACCTGTGTATTGGTTGTGAGCACACTATTTGTTGGTATTATGGCTAATGTGTTGTCTTTGATGGAACCTTGCTTGATAAATATGTTCTTGATGTCAACTTGGCTATAATATGATGACCATGGAACTAATGTAGATGATAGGAATGTTGGTACACAAATTTCAAAAATAAGGAAGTATGTTGACAACCTTGATACAGGTTTCACTTGATAGAATATGGGAATTGTGAAGTTTAAAAAGTATACACGACCCTTGTGAAGAAGAGTCGCGTACATACGCAGGTCCTGTGAACAAAAGTCGCATACATAATCTGAACCAAGGAAAACTGGATATTAGGGGTCATTACCATGGTAATTTCCCATTGTAATTGTGGCAACAACATCTATTTGATCCCGTCAACGAATACTAAAGACATTATGAAAGGATTTTCCCGAGGTATTGACAAAGGTAAAATTTTAAGGAGATGGAGATCAAGGAGTTAAGTGTGCAAGTAATGGATTACTCATGTATGGTATGATCTGGAACAAGTGTGCACTAGGGAGCAAGGAGATGTCTCAGATCTGATAGATCTGAAAGTGTATTAAAGACTAATGGATATACTTGCTTGAGTTGTTTATGTTTGTGTAGATAACAATGTTAGATATATGGTTATAGTGATGGTATGATCTAAATGTGCATTAATATGTGACATTGATTGTATGTGCATAGAGATCTGGGTTTGTCAAATGTGTTATGATTTGCAGCGAAGAACTGATTTAGTAATTTAAGATCTGTATCCAGGTTTGCTTCTAGATAGTCATGCACATATGCAGATATGCTTCACAATAGTCACGTATATAATCCGAGTTAAATTTGGTTAGGGTTTGAATTAATGCTTGATGATGACAAATGATGAGTTATGTTGTATTTGCTGCTAGCTGTCAATGATTGTCTTAATTAGGATGGTTTGTGTCTGTTGTGGATTGATTGTGCAGTGATTTGATCTAGTTATAGTGGTTGGTTGAGATTCAGTTTAGTGATTGGTGTTGGGCCTTGAAATTGTCATTCACTTTCATTACATTTTCACTTATATTTCCATATTGTCACCTTCATTCCACCTCTATTTCATTACATTTACCTCCATTTCATTACATTTACCTTACCATTATCATTATTGGGTCACATTTATGTTTTTCCAAACTTTATTAATTCTTAGCATTTTTAAGTGAATCTATGGTTAAATATTAGAAAATAATGTGCATATGCTTATACCTAACAAGTGGGATGAGATTGTTGACATGTGTAGGTCAAAAGGAAGCTTCTAAAAGACCCTTATGTGGCCTCCTAAGGCCAAATTCGAATTTGAATGGAGAATATCATGGGATCATGAGGATATGAGTCTTATCATTTCCTATTTGTATTGAAACTCTAAAAAGACATGTGCCTTATCATTTCCTATTTGTATCGAAACTCTAAGAAGATATGTGTCTTATTATTTCCTATTTTGATTGTAACTCTATAGATATAGGGAGAAATTCATGGGTTCTCATTAATGAGATAGCCTCTCACATGATGGCTCCCGCCGGTTCTCACACCTGTCCCTGATATGACCCGCGTTTAATGTTGACTTTACTCCACGGTAGGTTGCCTCGAGGTTCGTTTTAGGGTTTGTCCCGGGCTTTCCGGTTACAGCTTACACCTTCCGGTTGCACTATCTTTTGTCAACGATCCCCGTGCTCATTTCGTCATTCTCACTCTGCCGCGGTTCTGAGCGACTCCGTCTGCAACTCTGTGAAACCCTCGAGTTTCTTTCCTGGTTTTTAATGGTGGTTTACTTGAATCTTGCTGGTCCTTTGAGGTTATGGGTGTGTGCCTTCGAGGCCTGTAACATCACTCCTTCCTCTGCACAACGTTAGTGTTAATTTTTGGGTACAGTTTGTTTTATTTTGGTTTTGCGCTCACGCTGTCTGTAATTAGATGATTGACTGGTTTTCTCTGATGACAGGTTACACTCCACGCTCCAACGCTTCACTTGGCTACAAGGTAAGACTTCTCCTCCCTGATAAACGACCTTGTGTTTTTATCGTTCCACTTCTGACATCCTTCTGCTACTGTCAATAGGGTATGGTGGTCCTCTGGTTTTTCGAACCCAACTCTCGGCTTACAGGTAAACTTCTTCACAAACCCTCATTTGATTCTTGTTTTTGTCTCACTGTATATTGGCGCTCATTTGGGTTTAACACTGTTCTGTTTCTATGGCAGGGATCTACCTGTGACTGCTCCGTGGCTAGCTACACTCTGCAACCCCTATCGAATGCTCGATGCTCCATGTCACGGGTAGCATTTCTCCATTTATTAGACTGTATTTTCGTTGTCGGTTCTGTAGGTTTTGTAGACTCTGTAGGTAGAAAGCCTAGTTCTTGTCGAGGGTATGACCCTCTTTGTTCTTGGTTCTTGTTCTCGGCAATGTGGCGGTCTGTTGGTGAAAACCCTTATTGGGCGTTAGTCTTTTCGACTCTTGGTTCTGGTAGCTTCGCTACTCTGTTGTCATTTATGGAAGGGAACATACGATACTGGACTCTTTATTTTTATTAAGGAGAGGGTCACTCGATAAGTCGAGTCCTCCTACTGTAGGTTCGCGCTCAGGCGCTATAAACCCTCGGTTTCTTGTAACCTGTTTGTTATTATGTTAATGATTCGGAACTGTATATCGTTCCTTGGTTGCTTTTTGATGGCGGCAAGTCTCTGCCGAAAACTGGTCTGTACCTCTGCTCTTTTTAATAAATGATTTGTTTTAACAGAAAATATATATATCTTCCACTGTGCGTGATAAGTTACATTAGATGCGTGAAATGATTTACAATATATGTTTATGTCATTCTGTACTTGCTTAGCCGTGAAGTTTGCTATGAGGGTTGGGTGTTTTTCGAATTACCTGTATGGACTTCTATGTCGAATTTGTTCTCTGTCTGAGACGACACTGGTGGAACCCTTCTCTGTACTCTTCACTTTGTTGCTCCACCCGAGACTCTTCCAGCTTTCACAACTTCCTTGCTCCTGGTCCGTAACTTGAGTTGATGCTTATATCGTTCAACTGTATTTGTTGGCTTCCTGTCTATTTACTTCGACGCTATTCTGTTCTGTTAAAACATATTATATAACATGGGCAATCTTTACAGTGATAAAAGATAACTTGACATTAGTCGTTACAGTGATAGAAAATAATTTGATATTGAACTTTACAGTGATGAAAGAAATAACTGGAAATTAATTGCTGGTCAAATACGCAATCTTGCAATGACTGTATTTTCTCTTTTCTTTTTGTCTTACGGGGGAATCCCGTACAATGGTTCTATTCCTGTTTTTAATCTAATGCAACATAACTGTTCTTGAAAAACTGTCTCAACAGAAAACAACTGTTTTGTCAGTTCTGTAACTGTTTTTAACTACTGTAACTTTAAGGAAACTAATTAATTATTTTTTGTCCAGTTACCAATTCCTAAAAAACAGTAACAGTGTTCTATTATAACTACCTTAATCCTATCAACCTATAGACAGATAAATAAAATAACATAAGTAAAATAAAGTCATGTCACTGACAAGCCCAACACTTGCCCAATTAAAATGAACGACTATTTGTTCTGATCTTTTCATGAGACTGTTAGCCCTTTATGTCTCCTCGGAGCTAGATGCTCCTGCATCAGGCTCCCGGGGTGGCAAAAAGTCATGGCTCCGTTCCATGAGGTCGTCAACAGAGTAGCCTGCCTTTTGTATTTGTGTCGCAGTCAGCCACGAACTGTCCTCTATTGGACGGTTTTTCCACTTTACCAAATATCTCAAATATTCCTTCCTGCGCGTGCGCCTAGCTACCTGTGTGTCCAAAATTCCCTCAATTTCGATGGGCGGTGCCATCAGCATCTGTCTCGTCCATAAATCTCCTTTCAATTGGGTGTCCCGCGGTGGCTCTGCTGCTGCATCATCTGCCGAACCTGCAACATAAGGGAACAGATCTGCCACGTTAAAGATACGGGAAATACCAATCCCTGGTGGCAACTGTATCTCGTAAGCGTTCGCAGAAAATTTGCGAATGATCTTGCAGGGCCCGATTTTCTTAAACTTGAGCTTGCTGTACTCTCGCTTTGGAAATCGTTCCTTGCGTAAATACGCAAGAACTTCATCCCCAACATTAAACTGAACTTCCCGACGTTTTGTATCAGCTCGCTGCTTGTATTTTTGGCTGATGTCCTGTAGTTTTAGCTTAACCTGTTCGTGCAGTTTGCTCATAGCTTGGGCGAAATCTTCCCCATCAGCACTCCGCTTCTCCAGTTTGCCCAAATCTCGTAA
>APFE030298804.1:10260-26375 GCA_000404065.3 Pinus taeda
AAATTAAATATTGTTTCCGTGAAAAAAAACCTAAATTTGTTGAATGACCTATCCAAAATATTTAACTTGCTATAAAGTTCATGGATTGCACATAATTAACCTACCGTGATTGCTTATACAAGACGAACAACTTGAATGAGCAATTTATTATCATACAACTTTAAAGTCTCGATTAATGTCAATGGTATTTTGCATTCCACTTATGTCATTGTATCTTACACATCTACTCGAAGTTTTTAATAATAAATAAATCAAATTTTACACATTAAACTTCCTTTTTCCAAGTAGTTTCTTCCTTTTTCTTTAATAAATGTTTTTTAATTTAGATGAATTTACACTTTATACATGGTATTGTTTATGGATAAATCTATTGACTCATAGGAATTGTTTAGACAATTATTTTTAGTTAAGATAAAGATAAATGGATTTAGCACTATCAAAAATCTATGTGACATCCAAAATCTTGAAGTTTAACAACAATAATTACGATTTAGAAAAATCCCTATGAGAATTTATCAAAATATTACCAAAATTTTCATAGTTTTTAGGGCAAACAAAATCTATTTAAACTACGACAATGTTCATATTAATCATTAAATAATATTTGATTAATAATTTCATTCATAATTTTTGTTGATGATGATGATGATGATAATGATGGTTAACTGAGACCAAACTTTGGTCTATCAGACCTAAAAAAATCGAATTATTTAGTTTGATTTAGGATTTTATTTCTATGCTCAAAAAGCTTGGAGAGAAGCCTTCCAAGCTCACTATGATTTTGACATTGTAAAAGGCTAGGAAGGTTAGTATTGCAACAACAATTATGAAACTGAGATCTAATGTGGTTGTACGTGGGGCACTCTAAGAGGAAGTGATTTTCATCCTCGATGTTTGAATTCTCGCAGAGATGGCAGATCTTTTCCATCCATGGTGTTTTAGGAATTGCGCAATGACCCATTTCACTATGGAGCTCATGAGAATTCGTTATAATCTTGACTATATTAATTTTCTTCTTTGAGCTAGTTAACATAGAGAGATACTTTCGATTTTCTAGGGTGGGGTTGATGACCTCCTTATAATATCTTAATTTTCTTGTAGCTCCTAAATCTTTCTCACACAACATTTTTTCTTTGAACTTAGAAGTAACAATATTTTTAATGTTATTAATGTTTTGCAATGCAACATCCTCATCGATCTCCTAATGGTTTAGCGAGACCCTAGTTTCTTTATACCAACCTCGTTTGAGCCTTACGTGGTTTTGGCTGGAATTTAAAGCTAGCTTAGGAAGTCTATGGTCTCCTATGTTATTGAGTTTGTGCTTGTACAACAAAAGTCTAGTCATAGCTAAGCTCTTGATACCCACTTCTATAAGGAGAATAGGATAGGGTGTATTGCTTTTAATTTTGAGGTTATACGTTATAAAACACTTTTGGATTTGCTCAAACTTTCTCTAGGATTTTCTAGAGATGCTGCAACCCCAAACCTCACATCCATATAAGATAACAGGAGTGGTAAAGTTTCAAAGAGGAACTTATCTCTATCCCACATTACGAGGTTTGTTGTTTTAAAATTATTTTCAAGACCAAAATAGCCTTTCCACCCCCCATTAATCCTTTTCTCAATGCTATAGTTCTAGTTGAGCTTGTGATGAATATCAATTCCTAGATACTTGTAAGAAGACACTTCCTCCAAGTTCTTATTGTTAGACATAAAATTAGTGTAAGTGTCCTTTTTAGATTTGATAATCATAACTTTTGTTTTGTCAGTGTTAACAGTCATACCCGTGGTAGAGAAGAAATCCTTAAGAAGTCTAAGTTGCTTATCAAGGTCAGATGGTCACCTTGTGAGAAGAACAATATCGTCAGCATAGAGAAGCAGGATGATGACTATCCTAGTTACAATCATGCCAGCACAACTTGCTTCCTCTAAACAACTTTCCAGCCTATCAACATAAATGCCAAATAGGGTAGGGGAGAGGGAGCAACCTTGTTTAAGTCCAATATTACACTTAATATCTTTTGACCACACCTCATTGCTCTTTAAGTTGGTAATTATATTCTCGTATAACCTTATAGCGACATCTCTCAACTCGATAGGAACCTTTAGCTCTTCTAATATATTCCGTAGGTTGTTTCTAGGAACCGTATTGAAAGCCTTTCTAAGGTCCATAAAGCAACAAAAGAGATTGGATTTATCATTGCAGCATTCCTCCACAATGATCCTATGTGTAACAAGGTGGTCCATTGTTGAGTGGTGCCTTCTAAAACCCGCTTGGCCTTTAGCCCGCTTACCTTCACTTTTAAGTCATATGCTCAACTTATCTTCCAAACTAATACCATATAGCTTGGCTAAGAGAGGGTTAATCATAATTGTCTGATAATTAGAGGGGTTATTTGTATCCTCACTTTTAAAAATAGGGATAATGAGGCTCTTAGTCCATGTTTTAGGGAACCCTTGCTTGATCGCTTGATTGAAAAGTTTGTGGATGTGGAGGATGAGGACAGGACCTCCAATTTTTAAGATTTCCACCTGTTAACCTTCAATGTTCTTAGCTTTCCCATTTTTCAGGCATTTAACCCCAAAATCAATGTCTTCTAATGAGAAAACTTCTTTCGTTGTGAACAAGGTTTCAAAGTTATCCATGACATTTGGAGATTCATAAAGCTTTTTAAGATAGGAATTCTAGTTGTGTAAAAAAAATTTATTATTATATTTAGTTTACTAGTTAGAATATGCCTCTAGAATTTCTTAAGAGCCACCTTAGAGAGGTTTAAGAGATTATCTTGTATTTTGTGAATATACTACCTTTTTTCCTTTTACTTAGGGCTTTTTATATTTTTATCTTGCCAATTTTAAGAGATTCATCAACAACTTCCTTAATTTTCTCTCCCCACACTTTTACAATCTTTGTCATACCATGGGTTGGTTTTGTTATTTCTTTTATTACTTGAAACTTTAATTGAGAACTTGTTAATAGAATATGAGAGGGTTGTAGTAAAATTGTGATAGAGGTCTTCAATGTTGTCTATACTATGATATCGTTCTATAATAATAGGATTCATAATTTTGAATTGGCTATGGTTAGTCTTGTAATATTGTACATAATTTTGCTTTCTGCAAAATGTTTTCCATATTAAAAATAAAAAAATGTAAAGAGGGTGTGTCCTAAAAGAATAATCAACGGACAAAAAGAAAGAAAAAGTGAATGAAAAAAAGTGAAAAATATGAACCCCAAAAAGAAATAAAACAAATCATGAAAGTGTGCAAATTCAAATGCCACTACTTTTTACTTTACTATGCAAAATAAGGTTGTGTGCATCTTGTCAGAAATGCCACAATCCATGATGGTCAAATAACTTAATCTTGACTCATTCATGTTTTAAATTTCATGTTAATAGATAGAGAATGAAGATATAGACAAACTGTTTAACCTTGGTAGATCAGTAGTTAGGTAGAGAATAAAAATGAGCTCATCAGTTTAATCTGAGCCATTGGAAGTTATAAGGTTAGAATTAGATAGTTTGCTTGTCAAAAGAAAAGGAAATAAAGGGTTAGAAAGCTCAGATGTACCAAATAAACAAAGAGAAAATGTTAGGATAAATAAAAGGTAGGAAGAAGAAAGGTTGCAAACACACAAGGTTGCTAAATCAAAAACACATTTATCATGCTTAATCCTATGTTTCATGTGTAGGAGGATTTATGAGAAAGAAAGGATATCCACCAAATTTCCTCTGATTTCACTATACCCCCACATACTTATTTTCTAATTTCCCAATTCTCCCTTCATTACTTATTAATTTACATTTTCTCCTGATTTTGACCTTTACCCCTTCGTTTCACACATTCCCCTAGAAATTACCCTTCAAAAATCATCCCCCCTTCCCAAAACCCTTTTCCCTAGTGTGAAACCCATTCCCCATTACAAATATCACTTTCCCCATTATTAATTGCCCTTCTTTGCCCTCAAAAACCCATAAAAATATCTTATCTTAAGTTTTTATGCCCCCGCATTATGTAATTAACTTCTCGACTTCATATTTCCCTGATACCCCCTTCTAACCCACCAACCCTTGGTACGGTTAAAAAACCCCGCCACATAACCCATGGTCCCACCTTATTTACCCACTGCTTATATTAAACCTCGACATTATGTGCTAATTAATTACAATTATTTGTGATAAATCTCGGGCCCCACCAAATCACCTTCCTGATTCTATCCGTCGAACTCAATTGCATGATATCCCTTCGATTTCCTACCCCCAGATCTCACGGTCAACCCCACCCTAGAACACGTGAGATTTACGGTTTTTTCTGGGCACTTTTCTTCTATGTGACAACACCAAGATAGATTGCTTCCTCGCACAAAATACTACTTTCCCTCCAAAAGTAGTGCTATGGCCCAGAAAACCACTTCCCCGCCTAAATCGAAAACTGTCCACTATTAATTTATAATTTTCACTCCAAAATGTGATTGTTACCTATTAAAAGGCCGAAAAATCCCTAATTCACTATTTTCCTTGTTTTTCACTGCAAACTACTGCTTAGCCATTTGTGACACCCTGAAACCTCTACGACCAATTTTACCACCTCACATGGGCTTCACTCAATGAACCTTTGTCCTATAACATGCATTCGCAGCATATTAAACAATACCTTTAATTTAACTAAATATTGGAAAATACCCCTAAAAAGCACATTATTTAACCCCTTAACAATACGAACCCAATACACGTTCCCAATTAAAAAAACCCCTACTTCCACTAGATATTGCAAGTATCCATTTTTTCATTAACATTTTTTATACCCCTTTATATTTTTCGTTAACTTTGAACTCCATTTTTTATATCTTCCAATATAAAAGCCCTTTACCCACTATATATCCCGCAATATATTATGCCATTTTTTCCTCAATACATATCCCCCAATATGAACCCATGTGGTATGGTATTGCTCCCCCAGTGGAGACCTTGTGGACCACCTTCTACTGCTTGAAGACACTGCAGATACCCAATTGAAGCAACCAACTGACAGTTGAAAGCTACAGTACCTTCTGCATTCACTACTAAACCCAGTCTACATGTCAAACCATCAATTTCCAGGTATTCTTGGAAAAAACTAGAACGACCCTTGAATTTGAAATGTACAATTTAAATTGAAAGGTTAATTAATTGAATTAATTAAGAAACCTTCCAAAAATTGAAGAGAAACCTGTTTGTACATCTCAAACCCTTTTAAAAATTGTAATTACCCGCCCACTGTTCTAGAGCTTCCAAACCTCACTTCTAAAACCATTGAAAGCCTAATTCAGATCTGTAAACCCAATTATGGCTTCCCAAACCTCTCTGGATGTGAGACCTCTGCAAACCCCTCACCTGGACATCGACCACCTTGCATTAGCAGACATATACTTCAAAATAAAGGACACAGCTTCCCCTACCTACCTTTTAAAGCTCCACTATTGGAGTAAGGACAAGTTCTTAAACCAGAACGATTACATTCACCTTTGGGAGTCTAGCTTTCCCAAGTATTTGTTTCCAGAAGTGCACCCATTCCAAGAAATCATCCACTTTTTTCATGCTTGCTACATTCACAAACAAAGAGCCATTGCCACCCGTGACCAACAAGTGTTATTTACCATCACTAAAGAATCCATTAACTAATTGCTACAAGTCCAACCAAGCCCAAATGAGACCCCAATTTCTATTGAAGGCTTGCTTGACCTCTACACGAAGTTAGACCCTCCTAGGATAGCCCAACTTTTCCAAACTTTCATCATAGAGGAGTGTCATACTCCTACAGAAAGTCCTCCATATGTTGGCACCATTTTTTCTGAGAGAGGCAAACAAATCATCACCATGCTCTCCTGAATTTTGGGATACACCAGAGATGAACATCTGGATGAGGTTGTTCTTTCCTTCCTTTCCATATTTTCCCCAGGAAAGCCTCCTGCTATAATGTATAACTATGCTCAGTTCATAGCAGATAGAATGCATGAATAGTTTACGAGGATACCAACCGAGAGAGTTTTCAAATATTCTTCAGTTTTATTTCATATGTTCTTGTACTACCAGTTAGATAAATTCCCTATCAGCATCCAAAAGTTGGATACCAAAGGAAATCTAAGATCAGTTATCTACTCGACACCATTGATCCAGAAATTCTCCACTATGTTTTCCTACAAGAACTTCATTGATTCATTTTTCCATCCAGTTATGAATATGCTAACTAGTAGTCCTCAGCCCAGAATCAAACAAGAGGTGAAAAGTGTGTTACAGTTGGCAAAAAATAACAAAGTGGGAGACTGGCATCTGTTCCAAAACCACACAGAAATAAGAATTTATGGATGCCAACTTGCCCCATACAAACTACCTAAATACCTCCCTATGAGGATATTTGCACTAGAATACTTTAGGTGGATTATAAATTTTGATGAAGTCAGCTTCCTATCAGCTAGGAAGAAGACCCAATTCAAAATGAAAAATCAATTGGGCCCCTTCATTTGTAATACCAGAGAAGCTAGACCAGAGGCACATAATATTTTGCAACAAATGAGATTCAAGAACAGCTTTATGTGGGAGTATGACCCTCATGGAGTCATAAACAAGCTAAGGGTAAAGGTAAAATTGGGACCTTTCATCCATCATCCCAGACCAAACATTGAGAGGTTTTCCAACCAATTAGAAGGGTTGGAAAACACTCTAATAGACATGGACAATACTGTAGTTGATGTAGAGAATACATTGATTGATCTAGAAAAACAGATTGATACAAGTTCCTTCTTACAGGTTCCAGAACTAGGAGAACCAATAAATATTCCTCCTATTTTACAGACTCCAACAAATGAGGATAGAAACACAAAGAGAACCAGGGAAGAGGGTTTGAGTTCAGTTATGGAAACCAGAGGTGAAAATTTTGAGATTAGTTATAGGAAGAAGCCCAAGCTTAATCCTGTAACTGAATAGGAAGACACCATTGACTCAGTGGAAATCACTAACACTGATACAATGATGGAAAGGAGAAAAGGCACAATAGCTTCAGGAGAAACACACCACCCCTCAACATCAAACACTCAACTTATTGAGAGATAGCTCAGCGTTGAGGTCTCTTCATTCACCAGGTTTGTGGATAAAGAGAAGGATATCAAAGATAGATATAAGGAAATTAAGTTGAGGAATGAGAAGTTGAAGGCTGAGACTTATGCCCAACACTTCAAGTAGACACCTGTAAATCAAAACAGGTTGATGTCAGCCTTTGGCATCAAAATAGGAAAAATGCAAATGTCATTCATGCAACCTATAGTCCAACAACCAAAAAGATCAACAAACTATCAGAAAATAGATTTTGAGGTTTTGTCGAGGGATGTCCATCCCATTGACCAAATTGAGTTTCACAAGTAGGCAGGTGAGATGATCTATTCCACCTTGACAGGTAAAGCTATGGCTGCATATAAGTTGCAAAGTTCATTGAACAACATTACAACACAGTACAAACTAGAGAAGGCCTCCTCAAAGGCTAAAGATAACAGAATCAAGTCACTGAAAGATTTGGTCATTGTGTTGGGACATGATCCTAATGATATCAAGGCTGTTGAGAAGTTGATAAAGAAAAATAATGAGGACATTTCTACTCTCAAAAAACAACTTAAATTGCCTCATTTAGAGCACCCACAGATAAAAGAAGTCCTTGAAATCCAAACACAGCAGGAGAAAATGATGGACCTTGCTTTACAACTCAATGATCAATTGAAGGAAATGGAGGAGTTGGAAAACTTGATACATTTAAAATAAGATAGTCTTGGGACTGCCACTACCACTGTTATCCCAACAGTCACTACTCCAGTACCATCCACCTTGGCATTTTCATTATCTCCTACAGCTCCACTCTCTACAGCACTACTAGTTGCCACAACATCTACATAAATAACATGGTCAACAACAACAACTGCTCAGCCAGGTGATGAGGCATGTAAGTTGGTCAAGGCAATGGAAGACATGTCCATTCAGACCACACAAATAAATAAGCTTAAGGAAAAGATAATTAGTCTGGAGAATGACAATAAGTTTGCCCATATTGTGTACAAAGAAGAAGTATGGGAGACAACCAGAATGAATGAAAGGATAAGGATCTTAGAGAAAGAGCTGACATTAAAGGAGCCACTTGGCCAAGCTAAGGAATAATTATGGGCCAATATCATTGACTTTGTCAATGATATTTGGCATCCATTCAAGTAATCTTTGAGCAAAATGACTTAGTGAAAGAGGCTACAAAATCCATACAGAGAGTTAAAGAAGAACTGAGAGACATGCGAGAGGAAGCCACTAGAATAATTCATTTTCTCAACTCCAAAAACAAATATGAATTGTAAGAGATGAAGGTACCTGACAGGACTAGCACAATACTAGAGGTAAAAAAGGTCCTCACCAAGAGGAATTTGATGATGAACCTTGAAGATAAATTCCAAACCATGTAGTTGGCTATAAACAGGTTCATGGTTAAGTTTGATGTGTTGAGGCAGAAAGGTCTACCAAATCCCTTGGTGATAAATGATAAATTGATGCCACAGGATGACTACAATAGGAGAATTAGAGAGGTGGTCAGAGATCAGGTAAATACTTCCTCCATGAAAGGGATGCCTACTGGAAGGGTTCTATATCAAACATTTGAGAACCTCTTTTACCTCCAACATGAAGTAAAACACCTTTTTATAAATAAACCCAGTTTTGCGAAGTACACAGAAGTAGATGAAATTTATAGGAGGATGGTAAATATTCAATTACCAAATGCAGACACATGAAAAAATTTGAATGACTTACTATAGAAATAGACAGTCAAAATGTGAAAATTAACAGTCAAAGTGAAAAAGGTACAGTAAAGAAAAGGTAATAGGCCAGCCAGATGAAAGCGTATCAGGTGAAAGTGTATCAGTTGAAAGGTCAAAGTAAAAAGAACAACCAGTGTGAAGACCAACAAAAGGGCAAAGAATAAACATCAAAATATCAGAGCATAAAGACAGCACAACCAAATAAATTGGGACAACATACATCAGTTGAACATCTGTCTCTACATTCTTGCATGAAGATATCTCTTTCTCCTAGATTAATTCGCAAGATAGTTTGGGATATTTTTTAAACTATGTATAAATACTTCATATTTCAAAGTATTGGAGGTGGATTGCTATACATTTGTAGATTTGTATCGATCATAAACCTGAGGGTTATTGTACCAATTTTTCATGTCAGTAGACTGGACTGAGTAATAGAAACATTGCATTACAGGATTCATGTGTTGAGCTATTACAATGAAGTATTTTCTTTGTCAAATTTTTTATCTTCTTATGTATTTCACAAACTTACATGTTATCTAAAGTGAATGAATTAACTAGAAATTTATTTCAGAATTTTTTTGAGTACACTCTGTCTTGAACAATGAATCATTTCTATGTTTTCTTTTGATATCCGGATTTGAGAATCCTTAATTTCTCTCCCATCCTGGTTGACCTCTTTCACTTCTTTCATAATCCGGCCTAAGGAACCCTTAATTTCTCTTTGGATCTGATTGAAACCAACTTCACCATCTAGCTTTAAGATCTAGAAAAACTTAGCTACCTTGCTCTGTAGACACTATTTTTAGAACTTGATCCAGTCCTGTTTGCTTGACATTTGACCCCATAGCAAAATGGTAAATGACATCCCTCTATCCATCTAAGTGATCCCACCACCAAATCCAAATCAAAACCCC
Organism: Pinus taeda; assembly: GCA_000404065.3. Classification (NCBI taxonomy): domain Eukaryota; kingdom Viridiplantae; phylum Streptophyta; class Pinopsida; order Pinales; family Pinaceae; genus Pinus; species Pinus taeda. Next base: position 20,002 of record APFE030298804.1, read on the forward strand.
ATGTACAATCATAACTAGCTTAAAATCAAATAACTAAAACAAACTTATATCATAACGAGAGAGCCCTCTCTGAGCATTAGCAGGGCTATATCGTAATCTCCAAAGTAGGTTTGTGGTTACCTCTAATCATTTCTTTCTTAACAACTTAAAAGAAATATTGGAGTGATAACATACTAGATAAAGGAAGAAAATTAGTTTTTAATTCATTTAGAAAGAGATTGTTTGTATTTCCATCAAATATTAAGTTCTTTTGTCTATAAGGATTATCTTCCATGGGATCTCTATGCATGACAAAATTGAGAATAATAAGTAAAGGCCTATGATCAGAGTCAGACTTATGGTCGTTTAAGATGTCAAAATTTATTATTTCGTTGTATAAAGGGAGATCAGAAATAACATAGTCTACCACGCTGCTACCAAGACCATAGATGCAGGTCATATGGCTAGAGTTGGGCCACTTCTTTAGACCGTTGCAAATTTTGAGATACTAAGCACTACAGAGCTTGACTAGTTCTGACCCAAACAAGTTCTCCTCGAGGCCTTCAGAGCTTCTTTTGTGCCACCTAGCCAGAGTAATGTCTTCATCTAACCAAAGAGGATTAGGGTTGGAATGGTTGCTTAGAAGAATAGCTTGGTTGCTTGAACTTCGAGCAATAAAATCACCCATTAAAAGGATATTACCTTCATTCCTTAGGCTAGAAATATCATTCCCTAAACTATTGTAAGGATTATTTTTATCTAGATTCTTTTTCTCATAGAAGTTAGAATTGATGCGGGGAAATAGCAAATTGCTATGTAGGTATTTTTATCATTAATTTCAGTAATATCTATCCAACTCTATTGGTTTTAAGGGTCATTTTTATAAATCCTAGCATGGGGGGAGATGTTCTTCTTAAAGTAACAATCTATACCCCCAATGCCTCTACGGGAGGATTGCTTGTTCCAAGTATACCATAGTACAAAGCCATCTATGTTAGGGATCTTAGATTCTTCGTGCTCCCAAGTTTCGACAAGTAATATAATATCAACATCATTCGAGATCCAACTTAGCTTGGGGTCTCTTTTCCATGAAAATTCTCAAAAATTCTAAGAAAGAATTCGGAGCATGTTGAATTACTATTTATTACTATCTTTTTGGTTTCTATCTCGAATAATGACTTTCCTATTTCTAATTATTGTCCATTTTCCTTCTTTCCTAGCTTCTTTTACCTTTTGAACCTCCTTTCTTAATTCTTCTTGATTTTCTAAAATTAGATCTTCATTTATAAATATTCTCGTTCCTTTTAGACTTGAGGTTTTACTAATTATGTCATACTTATGGTCAGTAGAGCTCACCTTTATTCAAATCAACCTTCCTTTATTCTCAGTTAATTTCCCCAACCTTGTTGTTTCTATGAGAAACATTGTTTCAATTTATAATCTATTATGTAATTCTGACTGGGCTATGGCTAAAGTATCCTCATCTACCTCCTCCTTCAAATTGAAAATTATAAGGTTCAATGCCCTTTTATTATGCTCATGGTCTAATTCTATCATTTTTTTCATTTCATCTTTAATTGGTTTGATATCTAGTTTATTTGCCACACTAATTAGGGTGAGGCAGCTATTACCTTTTTCTTCTAGTTTTTTAATCATGTCCTTCATTTTAAGACTCTCTAAAGTATCAACATCTCCTTGCTGAGATGTTTGGTTCCTATCTTGGTTTTGTTTTTCTATAAGTTGCAACCTAGTCTCTATTGCATCCATTTTATTCTCTAATAGTTCTATTTTATTTCCTATTTATTTTTGGATTGTTTTCTATTTGTTTTTTAATCTTGTCTTAAAGAGATGTGAATTACTTTCAAGACCAAAATAGGCTTTCCACCGCCATACTGATTTTCTCAATGTTATAGTTTCAGTTGAGCTTGTTTAATAATAACTAACCAATCTCGATAATAATAATTATTAACTTTTAATAATAACTAACAAATATCAGTAATAATAATTATTCTTATTTGTAATAATATTATTTTCTTATTTTTGTTAACAATAATATGAATACTAATGGTTAAATTTTAGTAGATTTTTTGGTTATTAATTATATTTTCTTTATTCGATTCTAAATTTTTTAATGAAGAACATTAATTAATAATTATTTTTCCAAATCAATAAAACTTATTAATATAAAGACATACAGGTGTCTACGTTTTCATATTACTCATTAGAAAATTGAAATTTTCAAAATTGTTTGAATTTTTTTTTATTTTCACAACCTTTTGGTAAATAACTTTATTTTAAAAAATGGGATTGAAAAAATAAAATAAAAATTGAAAAGGAAAAACGTTAAAATTTTATACTCTTGTTAACTAAATTTCATGAAAAAAAAAATATTTTTTTTAAAATAATTGAAAAATAAAAAAAAGAGAAAAAATTATTAAAATAATTTTATATACTTGTTATAAATATAATAAAAAGTGAGATAACATTAAATTAAGTAATTAGCCACATTATAAACAATAAGAGAAAAAAGAGGATATAATTTTAATTGAATAAACATAAGGAGAAACGTTTGAAATGATTAAAAAGAGGTGAAAGAGGGGATGGGTGAAAGTATAAAATCAAGATTAGATTAAGAAGTAGATGACTACAAATTTAGATTTTAGAAAAAAAATCAAATTGTTTAAGTTATGTGAGTTTTAAGATTACTGGCATTTCCAACTTGTGGCTCGAGTAGCAACTATTCACGGGTATCTAAGTCATCAAAATCACCAAAGGATTAGACACTTAGCCATCAAAATCACCAAAGGATCAGACACTTGGCCTCGGCCACACCAACTCTTGACATGGTTTTCACACACATGGTTTTGAACGGGTGACCTTTACACCACCAAATTCGTTAACAGAACACCCTTCTATTCTAAGCCTTCTGAGCCAATCCTTAAAACCTATTATTCATTGTCCAAATCTCTAATTTTTCATCTTCTCCTTAATTTTTTTTAATTATTTTCAATTATGTTTGAGTTTCACTCTCACCATTTTTTTATGTTTTTTACTTTCTTTTATTATTTAATTATTTTCAATTATGTTTGAGTTTCACTCTCACCATTTTTTTTATGTTTTTTTTACTTTTTTTTATTATTTTTCTATGTTGCCAAGAAACATGGGGAGGGGTTAACGGGGACTAGTGACCGAACTTGGGGAGGGGTTGAACAGGGACTAAGGACCGAAACGTGGGTAACGGGGGTTCTACGGAATATAATAATAAAATTTTCATATTATATTTTAATAAATTATATATTAATAATATATTATAAGAATTTTGTATAGGTTTAACTTTAAAACAAGAAATCTAAAATATTTATGATTTACACTTTAAACTTTAAATATTTAAACATGTACATTATTAAACATTTAACATTCACATTGAAATTTCAAAATTTACAGCTTGATATCAAGTGCAAATATTAACTATTCAGTGTTTACATGTTAATAAGAATCATGATATATGTCCATTGTCATACTACATTCAAAATTTGGCTTAAGGCATCTCTAAACATGAACTACTAAATTTTAAAATATCAAAATTCCTAATGAACAATGGTTTCCTCAAGCCATGTCATCAAACATCCATACCATCAACATACTCTGGAGGTAAGAATCATTGAGGTTGTTGCTCATCTAAAATAATTGAAGTAGCTCAATAAAATTATCTGGTTATATCTCCTCATCCACACACATAACATCTCTATTGTTCCCATCTCAATAAGATGTAAAAATTTAACATGAACACAACACTTAAACAGTATTTAGTATTTTAGACCCAAAACAATAAATCACAAAATTAACGCAAAGAATTGCAGCATAGTTGTAGCGCGTAATTAAGAAATATTTAAAATTTTCCTTGCGACAAGCAGCTGCAGCTCTTATTATACTCCATGGTATACCAATGCGACAGCTAGTAGAAGCCACAGATGTTGCAATTAAAGAACTGACCCTAAATAGTAATAACCTTTGAGCTGAACGAAATCTATACATCTGAACAACAATGTCTCGGCTCTCTCTGCGCTAGGCAAACACCAGCGCAAAACTACCCGAAGTCTCCCCTTCCCAAACAACGTCCTCTGCGCAGTCAACCGCTGGTGATGGAACAGTGAAACTTTAACAGGCTAACGCCTAACGCGAGGAAATGGGTAAAGGGAACAGCCGAACCAAAAACAAAACTGAAATTCGATCGCTATGTGAGTTAGTTAAAAGTTTAGGTTTTAGGTTTTAAGTTTTTGACATTGGTTAATAATAAATATTATATTATTAATTTTTAAATTTTATTTTTTAAATTTCCTATTGGAAGGTGGGTCAGATGATTTAACAGGTATAGCTCGATCTGTTTTTTTAACTTGTCCTCACGATGAACCTAGGTCAACCAATATCTGTCTACAGGTGACCTGTCGACAAATGTCTGTCTACAAGTGATTTACGCCAAAGTTATTCCTTAAACTATTATAGATCACAGAAGCCTCAATTCAACATACATCAAAAATAAAAAAAAATATAATTATTTAATTTATTAAACTTATAATCAAGTTAAAATGAAAAAGGTAAAACAAAAAAATATAATTATTTAATTTAATGAACTTATAATCAAGTTAAAATGAAAAAGGTAAAACGCTGAATTCGAACAAAGAATGAAATACAATCTAAATGAAATTCGACGAAATACACGTCCCATACAACAAAATCTAAACGAAATTCAACACCCCACCACACCATAAACTTGACAAACTTTCCCCAGTCACCGAGGTTGTTTTCCCAGCCGCCTCACTTTCGGTCAATATTTTTTTTTAATATAAACTATTTCAGCAACCTCTAGAGTTTAAAGTCACGTACAAAGTTATATATATTTGCCCTGCCCTTCAAGGGCAGTTATGACAGTCACAGAAGCTTTCCTATCACGCCTTCTTTCAAGCTACAGATCAGGCCGCGCAAACAGAAACAAATACGTCACCATGCTGTGTGTCTTGATATAACTTGTTTAAAAGAAATTCTTCAAGGATTATTTTAGGCTAGTCTTCTTTATAATCTCAGGAAAATCTTTTAACAGATGAAGACATTTTTTATTTAATGTGATTAAATTTGTAACAGATTAAGACTTTTTTATTTAATGTGATTAAATTTGTTAATAAATTTCCAAGAAACTGCCCGATGAATTTTTTTGTCTTAATGAAACATACAACCATGGAGGGTCAAATAAATTTGATCGTTAATTCGGATTCCCACCATTCTCACATTTAACGGTGAGATGGATGCTGTACTGTGTTATGTTTTGACATGTTGCGAGTATTTTAATCGCCTCCATGCACCGTTTCGTACCCATGTCCCTTATCCAAAATGACCCCAATTATTATGAAAACCCATTGGTCAAAACAATTCTTTCATATTAGGTAATTATTTGGTATTTGAAATCACAGTAGTTAATTATTTCAATTTTATGGTTAAACGTAATTTTTATATGTTGATACGGGTAGCAAATCAGTAATTTGACAAGCTTGTTGTTTGGTAGATTTTTGAGTAATTTTGATTGAAATATGGTTGTGGAAATTTTATTAGTTGCAGTTCAGTTTGTAAAAAAAATTATTGGAATGTTTTTGAGAAGTAATGGAATAATTTTTTGTAACTTAAAATATAATTAAATAATATAATATTTTTTTTATATTTTTTAAAATCTAAAAAACGTTTTAAAAGATCAATATTTATTCATTTGTATTTTATATGAAAATTAAGCTTAATTATGTAAATTAATTGGTTATTAAAAAAATTAATTCATAAATGAGTATTAAAATAATTTTTTAAATAAAATTAATTATAAGATTATTATTATGAAAATAATATATAAAATTAAAGTTTAAATATATATATTTAAAAGAACATGGAACAATATTTTTATCCACTTTATCATGAACTTTTATTATCAAGATTCTTAATACATATATAGGTTTTGCTAAAATACTATGGCTTATAAATACCACATCCCAAAAAACCATAAGTCACTTCATATAACCCTTGTTCATATGATATTTTTTTAATTAATCAATTTAATTAGAAAAACAAAAATAACATAATTACTTTGGAGATAAATCTCAACCTTTGATTTGTATATACTATTATGAATATTCTAAAATATTATGTGGAGATTGAATCTTTATCATTTACTTAATTATTATTGATAATAAAAAATTATGAAAACCCTATTTCAAAATAAACATATTTATAAATTTAATTAAACTATTATATTTTTTGTATCTGTGATTCATGATGAATTAAGCAAAATCTCTAAGTAGAAATCACATAAGAGAAATTTTTTACCAACATGTTTCGAACAAATAAGTATAATTCATCAC
>APFE030298821.1:0-14885 GCA_000404065.3 Pinus taeda
AGGGAATGGGTTAATCTGAGGGACCTCAATGCACGAGGAAGGGACAGTGGAGGAGAGACAGAGACTAAGGGTCTGACCAAAAGGCAGGTTGGGGTGAGCAGGGAAAATGTGAAGCCCACCCCTAGTCCACTTGAATGCCTGGGAGCAACGGAGTGTGGGCAGAAGGGAGGCAGTGACGGAGAATAGAAACCCCACGAGGCAATTGGCATTTGGGGTGGTAATGGCTGTTTTATCTTGACATTGAATTGTGATCACTATGAACAGGTAGCAGACACCGGTGACATGGTGCATCCATCCAAAGGAAGAGGTCGCGGAGGACGAAGAAAATCTGGTCCTTGTTCAAAGGACATGGGAACCTTGGAACAGAGGTAAGGAAGAAGACCCATGGATGAGATTGTCAGGGTGGCAGCAAAAGGATAGAAGGAAGGGACAGATGCAGGGATCCAAAAAATTATAGAAGAAATGGAGGAAATTGTTAGAGCCTGGATCAACCTCAAGCTGAAGGGAGGCAATCCTAGGGTAACTACAAACCATGCTTAACTTGGTAGCTAGCCCTACCAGGTCAGGAGAGGCTCTCTCCTTGTCAATCTCAGTGAGGATGGTTGCAATTATGTCTTGAGATGACTGAAATGAATGTTGATTTTAGGCTAGCTATAGTATATTAGGGTTTCTGGTTTGATTTTTAGGTTTTGGTTGTTGGATCAATTGGAGAAGGCAGATTGGGTCTGAGAAATCAACTCAGGGATACAGTCATGTTCTGTGGAGCAAGGTAGAAAAGGGTTTATGTACTAAAAATGGATTTGAGATGGTAGTTTAAGACAGCTGAGAAGTTGAGGAGGGCATAAAGAAACTATGAGTCCTCTTCAAACAATTGAAAACATTGAAAACCAAATGCATTCCCAAGACAAAGCACAACGGTGTATTTTGCCTATTTAGCTTGATTCATTTAGTTTTAGAAGAGAAAGATAGATTTGGATACATATAAAACATAAGAAAAACTCATTACAGAGAAGAAACAATACATAAACTCACTGTCACAAGAATACCACAAAAATGGTTGTGAAACCTGGTTTTATTCCTTGCCAAACTACTGTAGAGATATACAATAGAGTTTAGAGCTTCCACAAGAGTCCAACCTTTACAAATGACTGAAAAATTACATAATATAGGCAAGAAAATAACTCATGCTATCTATCAGGGGTCGAAACCATGAGGAGAGGAGTGGTTTCAACCATATCCACACTAGGAACACAAAAGTAGGCAATGGAACAACTTGCCTCTAAAACTTAGGAAACCAATTCATTCATCATCAAAACCACTTGAAACTTGATGTATCTACCCTATGAGGTATTTTTCATCCATATTTACATCAAATTCATCATTTACCATGCATACATTTACCAAGGAATGAGGAAAAAGTCGATTTCCAAGAAAAATAGGAAGAAATTGGAAATTTAGGCAAAACTGGCAAAATCAGTTTAATGCGCCTCGCCAAAAATTTAATGTGAAGTGCCTTTTCAGGGCCAGTTTTGGATGCCTTCCCAGTGTCTAAATCAGGTGCAAGTTGGCTTGCTGGAAAGCCTTGCCTGTCTAGTTTCTGGAACAATTTGATTTTTCTAATTTGGAGCTCATTTGCCCCTCCAAATTTTGATTCTCCCAAGACTGCTTACTGTGTGGCAAAAAAGTAGCAGAGAGGGCACTTTTTGGGTGTTTTTTGCCCTTTTGGTGACCAAGACCTTGTCCAAAATTTCTCAATATTTTTTAGTTGACTTATTTTTCCATGCTGATTCCAAATATTTAAGCCATTTTGCAAGAGGATGTCCCCATCAAAAGTGCGGTGCTAGTGGCGCTATGCACCTATTGGAAAAACTTGTTTTTCTAATTTCAAAATTCATAAATGACAAAAATTGCTCAAAATTTCTTGAAATTTGGCATGAGGGATCCTTGTTAGGTTCTTTGTTAAGCCAATGATGCTTCAACCAAGATTTTGAGTTTATCTTGCTCTTTCTTGTTCCTCAAAACTCTTCTTAGTTTGCTTTTAGCCTCTTTGTCCTTGCATTACAAATCTTGCTTCGGGTTAGGTAGTGGTAGGCCATGTGGTGAAGCATATGTTTCTCCTTTTTTTCCTTTTCAAGCAGCCTCTCCAAGTACATATTCACCTTCTCCAACAAATATTCCCGGTCATTCTCTTGTTTAATGGAGGTCAACTTTCCCTTTTCCCTCTTGGACCTTTACCAGTTTTCTTTGATGATTTGTATCTCCATGAGTTCTTGTTTGTCGGTAAGCTGCTTGTTTTCTTGCTCAAGGTATTTAATGATCCATTTAGCTCTCTCATGGTTAACTGATAAGGTTTTTATTTCAGCCTCCTCTTTGATAATCATGTCCGTGATTCTTGAGCCTTGAGAGCCCAAGTCAATGTCATCCTCCTTGGATTTTTTATAATGCTATAAGTGATGTAAGATGAAGGATGATAGTGATAACAAGATGAGTATGAAGAGATTTTAGAAATACAAGGTAAGTGAGGTGTATGAGGATGTTAATGCTTGAGAAAGTAGGAATTTGGGGTTCTTTAGGGGAATGAGGGGAGTGAATTTTGATGACTAAGTGATAGGGAATGGGATTTGGAAAAATCAATATGAATGGAGTAAGAGAGAAGAGAAAATGACCTTTGATAACTTGTGAGAGGTGATTTAGAAATTAGTTAGGGTTTGTGTTTAACATTTAGCTAGGGTTTTCCCTAAAGGAAGCCAAACACACTCAAGCAACCAAGCATAACTCTTCTTAGTAAGGAGGAATGATATACTTACTTGAAAATGGGATCAATTGGTTTTTTAGGAAGTTTGGAGGCAATTTGAGGCGATTCAGGCTTCTCCAATAGGTGCGCAGCGCTCACTAACAGGTGAGTAGCGCCATTTTAATGTGCAGCGCCAGACCAAATTAACACTTCAAAACTGCAATAGGTGCGCAGCGCATTTTTAATGTGTAGCGCCAAGGAAATAATGCGCAGTGCTAGAAAATCTTTGCCAAATTTCCTCTATTTTCCTCCCTTGGCTCAAAATTGCATTTTCAATTCTCCTTATCTCTCCAATTCAACAAGGAATGAATAAAACATATGAATTGGCATTTTATACTTTTCCTCTTTTGATTTTTCATAAACCAAAACCCACTTTTCTATAGTTTTGATAGCTTTTTCAAAATGCTCTGTTTTGCTAATATCTGACTTTTTTCCTTTTTGCAGGTGGACTGATTTTCATCATATTGACTTTTTGCAGCGACAGGAGCTAGCATTGTTGCCAGGTCACCAGGAATAGCTTGTGAAAACATTATTACATATAGGAGCTATAAAATTACATAATTTACATGAAATGAAACCATTAAGTACAAATGCTTTGTTTCACCTCAAAACAGAGTTTTGAGGTGAAAGAGCTTTATTTCAGCATATCAGAAGCAAACTCATGACTATATGAACCTTTTTATCCTCCTCATGTGCATGTTGACCCTTTTATTCATTTCTGAATGACCATGATGACAAACCCTAAGACCTAGTGAAACTAAACCCTAAGACTGGTTTTTATAAATGAAATGAACTGAAATGACTATGAATGACTAAAAAGAAGTTTGAACAAGCCAACAGGTATATCACATGAGGGAAACTGAAATGAAGCCACTACCATCAGTTGATCCATGACCTAATGGAATGCAACTGATTGAATGAGACACCTACCATGCATGCAAAAAAGCAATTTTGATCGCTAATGGCAGTGTGAAGATACTGACACTAACAGAAAGAATTATGGACGAGGATTCCAAGGACGAAACGGAGGAATGGAAAGACCACATTCTGGATCCTAGAAACACAAGAGGGAGACTATCCCAATTCAAATAGACCCTGCATTTGTATTGGCTCATGAAAAGGCTGGTAGGAAAAGTAATGGAACAAGTGTCCATGGGGATGGCTCTGATCATCAGAGACATGCTAGACTATAAAAAGGACCTGCAAACTATCTAGTTCCAGCTCTGCAAGCAGGAAATAAGATTGGACCATATACAACGACACATTCCATGTATTATTGAAATGACACCAGCACTTGGAGATTCAACTGAAGATCCAGTGACAGTTGAGTCAGGACCAGAAGACCTCAAAGAATAGTTGAGCACAATGATAGCTCAGGTTTTTGTTTTTTTAGCGGCTAGCTTTCTTTTACATGCATGCTTATGGGATCTAAGACTATAGACTGATTTTTAAATAGTTATGTATTCATTGCTTGGGTAGAAAGACTAATAATTTATCGTTTTTGGATGGCTTACAATATGCATAGGTGGCCAACAGACTTGGTTTCCAAATGGGAAAGTTGAGGCCACCTATTAATTGTATGTGGTTTCAGTTTGTTTTCATATAAATAGAAAAGGAGGCTCTACCCAAGATTACAAAAAAAAAAAACATTAATATAATAATTTTATTGATCTCGTACTCTTGTAATACTACTTAGAGATATGCAGTTAGCTAGATTTTTCTCTCGAATTAATTCTTTAACAAAACTGGGTTAGTGAATATGAGATATATCTTTTCTTCCCTACTTATAGAGTTGTCCTCCAACATGAATCATTAATGTTATAGTCTAAGCAATGACAAATTTTCTAATAGGAATTATAATTATTAAATTTTATCAATTTTATTAGATCTTCATTTTAAATTACAAGTTAAACCAATTATAATTACCTAAACTTTATCAATCCTATTAGATCTTGGTGTTGAATTCATAGTCAAGCTTAATATAGCTAAATGTGTCTCTTTCCACATAGATTTCTAGCATTCAACAACTCTCTAAACCATTTTTGCTTTCATTCTTATAACTAACTATGATGGTTTGGTAATTTTTGATGTTATATAAAGATTTCTTCGATATATAAATTTTGTAACATGATGATGATTTCCTTGTTAGTTTTTTTTCTCAAACAATTTATATTACATAAATTTTGAAATCTAAAATGAGCCTCCAAAGGAATATTATAAAATAATAGTGGAAATAATAAAATAAGATTAGATTACCTCATCAAGTTTTGGAGGGAAAAAAGAAAAGGGCTATTTTTTCAACTCGTATTTTCAACTTATCTCCCTATGATTTAACTCAAATTTTGAGCAGGACCACTCGTTGGATAGAAAATTTAGCGTAGCCATTTTGCATACTTTTGATAGACCCTATTACACGGAAAATGTGAAATACATGAAAAAACGTGATTGAAATCACCTTTTTCATGTATTTCACACTTTTCGTATAGTAGGGTCCATCGAAAGTATGCAACATGGGTACTCATTGGATGCAAAATTAAAATTTTCATCCAACAAGTGTTCTCACTTAAAATTTGAGTAAAATTGTAAGGAGATAAGCTAAAAATATGAACTGAAAAAATAGTTTATTTTTTTATTTTTTAAATATTTTTATCATTTTACTCTGAAAATGGTGAATCATCTCTCATGGTTGACATCATCATATTGAATCTTATTGGTTCTTATAAAGTTAATTTTTGTTGTACATTTTTTAGGCCCGTTTTTTACCTCAAAATTTCTCTAATGACAGATTGAGTGCTTGAACCCTGTTTTTTTAATGGTGTAAATGGATTCAACGCCATCAAAACTCCCTAGGGGCACCCAAAATATTGAAACTTATCTTACCAAAATTCCTATTGTTTTTTGGGCAAATTTGAAGCGTCACTAAACTATACACACATTCGCTCACACATATATTTTATATTCATAGAAAAAAAAGATTAATTAAAATTTTCAAACTTATTAAATTAAATTTGTATATTCATTTTACATTTCGACTTGTTCGATGGTGTTATATATTTTTTTAGCTTTTTAAAAATATATATTAATTTTCATTTGAGAGAAAAAGAATCACATTTTTTATCATACATCATAGCATTCAATATTTTATCCATGTGACACAAAACTTATGTTGTATGACTTTGTTTTTTTCACACATTTAATATTAGTTGATATAGATTTAGAAAGAAGGTTGTTATGAGATGGTAGTGTTATAATATAATATTACATTTAATAGATAGTTAATTTTTATTATTAAAATAAATAAAATGGTATGGTCAAAGTTAATCATTTTATTTTGGATTTATCTATAAAACCATCTTCCCCATTTAAGTAAGAAATTAGTTTTTGGAGTTAGTAGAAGTATCCAACTCTGCACTATTTTTTCTATTTATATATATGAAAAGTTAATACTCTTTAAACCTCTTCATCTCTTTTATCATTCAAATCTCTCCTTTTTAGGTACCAAGATGTTGTCATTAAACCCACCACATTACCACCTCCATAACATATTGAACATATTATTAACATTATGCCGAACACCACGCTTCCCAATAACTAATCTTATAATCTAAGATTAACAAACAAATTTAAACATTATTACAAACCAGAAAATTTTTCCTTAACTCCTCACCTTATAGATTACCTGACTTATGCTATTATTCCTAATTTTGTTCTAACTAGAAAAACTAAATAGCTTGTCACCTAAATTACTCAATAATAACAAAAACAAAAACATAAATATAAAAGTTAATCTTAAAATTATTATACCAAAACTATAAATTATTCAATAATAACCATAACAAAAATATAAAAATTAATCTTAAAATTATGATCCAAAACTACAAAAACCTGCAAATGATATCAAACCCAAAAAGCAATTAAAAATATTTCAAATTCTACGTCTCGTAGAAAAGACCCCAATCTTCCCTACTAAAATTGTTACCATAAATATTATCATTAATGCTCGACATGCTTACTCAATTCTATTCCATAAAATCTAGATATTTAAATTACTTATACCATTTACATCAAAGTTTTAATCACCCACTTAAATATATATAATATAATTCATTATATACTACTACTATGTGAGTTGTCATTGTTGGATCATATCTATGAAACATAGTACTATGTTTCCATTCACAATTGAGAGTTGAGAAGAATGGGCTATCCACACTCATAATACGTCTTGGGCATTACATGTTTTTATTGTATAAAGAGTGATACATTACATGCTTTTTTTTATAAGATAAATGACGCATTATTTGCCTTTTCTTTTTACATATTAAATTAATAAATCAGCTTAATACTCGTTTTTATACCAAAATTAAAATGTAATTGAAAACCAAAGTTATTGCTAGTATAATTTGTCAATGTTAGTTGTTTTATTGTTCATTCATAAAAATATAAGTATAATAGTTTATTTATATATACCTGAAATTAGAATTTAAAACATTTTTTAGAATTTTATTAACTGAAAATTAAGAAAGAAATGAAATAGATTATTAGAATTATAAATATAAAAAGTTTTATAAATTATTAATGTTACTATGTGAGAGTTTTAATATATTTTTGAAATTCCTTTACAATTAATAAACATGTAATGAAAATAAATGTGATCAAGATTTTCTATAAAATTATAAAGTAAGAAGGAAATAAACTAAAAAAAAAAGAAAAAACATTAATGACTAATGAAAAGTTCATTAATTTTTTTTCCTACTTGAAATTTATAATCTTATATTTTTTTGCATTATTCCATGCTAACATTTATTCATGCTAACTTAGAATAGCTTTAGATCAGCCATTTTATGTTTAAATTTATTTACACAATCAAAACGAAAATCGATTTGATAGAGGCCTGTGGAGATGTGGAAAGGAAGGAAGATGAAAATGACTATTATATCATCCATTAAGTATTGCATCCATCCATTTAATAGTTACAAGTAAATACTGAAATACCATGGACATAAATAGTTCATGCTAACCAGCTTATAACCAACACAAAAACCATGTTTAAATAAGGGTGAAGATAATGACAAATTAATCCACATATAAACAAGTGCAAAAGTAAGAGAACTTAAAGCTTTTATTATTCATAGGAAAATCCGACCAAAGTTCGGTACTTCACATACATCCGACTATAGACAATGGCTGAACCAAATCTCTCTTATCAACTAGTCACACCCATTTCCATATTCCAAAAGCATGAATGCGGGATCTCAAAGAAAAACAAGAATTCTAAGAGGTTAAACCACCTCCACCGCTCTCACCGTGGATCACACACCATAACCAGTGCTTTGATAAAGACTGAACTGAGCTTGGAATGCTATCTAGAATCCATCACTATTCTTGAGGAATTTTTTGTCTCCTTGTCTCTCAGGCTTTACCACAATCCAAACAGGATCACTAGGCCCTAAATCAAGACTAGTCTCTCAGGCTTTACTACAATCCAAACCCAGATCACTAGAACCTAAACAGAGACTTCTCCCTTTTACTGTGTATCCTACCAAAACCAGTCAAGGGATTACTAGGCCTTTGACAATGGAACTTGAAACCACCTCCGCCCCAGATTCCGAAATCCATCCAGCAAACCAAATCTCAAAAACCGAAATAAACATCCCAACATACCATGGCATATGGAAAAAGGCAAGGCTAGGCTAAAAAACCATTTTCATAACCTGACAAAACCATGCCATCAACAGCAAGAGAACCATACACCAACATGCAAAGCCATGCATGCACAAACTAGCTAGGAAATCACACATGCAAAAGGTTACCTACAAATATTTATGTTGAAGCTACTTGAATCCTGCTTTCCTTTCCTTGATCCTTGCTTTCCTTCCTTTCCTTTTCTTGCTTTTCCTTCCTTGATCCAAAGCTAGAGTGCTCCAAGAAACTCTAAGTGACCACGAGTGAGAGAGAGAGAATAATGACAGAGCTCCAAACTTGATCTGACAAAATGTTAGAAAAATATTTCACTGGAAAAAGCTTTCCAACTTATCCTCATAATCCTTTTTATGGATGAGGCCTCTAATTTCTTCATTTTCCATTATTTTCCTTCATTTTCCTCCTCACATGAAACCTGCAACCTTTCACCTTACTTTTCTCCTAATTTCCTTCATTTTCATAAATAAATGTGCCAAAATTCCTTTTTGTCTTTTAATGTCTTTGCCTTAGTCTTTGCCAATTTTCCTTAGCCAAAACACAAGTCCAGTGATGCCCACTAGGATATCTTTGCTCAACATTCCGCTTGGAATAAGTGTCCCTTACTTGTGGTCTTATTTTGCCTTTATTAACTTTATTACATGAACTTTTCACTAGGGTTGTCTCAAACACATTCCATTATGTTGTTGTAGATGTCATGAATATAGACATCTCTACATAAATTTCCCCATGATGGTTCTTGAGACCACTCCAGATCAAGGTCAAGCTACATATCAGGATGACTTCTCTAGATTTATTAATTAGAGTCATGAACCCAAGCCTCCACTCCCATAGATACAATCTGGAAAAACTCTTGTTACTAGCAACAACTTTGAACTGCTTACAAATATTGAATCCCAATGCCTCCTCTGAACCCTTCCCCAAAAAAATCCTAAAAAATCGCAAAACCTAAAAAATCCTCTAAGGTTTATCCTTTTGCCTCCTCAAAACCCTCGAATATGGATCCTCAAGAAACCTCATAAAACGATTCTATGTCGCTGCAAAATAATGAAGGCATTGAATAAATATATTTGGACACTCTTAACGTCCTAAGCGTTGATAAAGCATGGAAAGATAAAAATTTGAATTTTTTTAATATTCGTTAGTTTTTATAAATAGCATGTTATTTAAAAAAGTGATTTTTACCTCACCATTTTTATAAAATGAGTTAAAAACCCTCCAAATATGAGAAAAGGTTAATTTAAATGACACAAACTTTGGAGTGAGATCATATTTTTTATTATAAAAATATATAAAATAATTAAAGTACGAGAGATTTAAATTTTACAAATTACAATAAATTGAAAATATCTATTATTGAGTTACACTTAATTTAGAACTATTTGTATACGATAAAGAAAAGAAAAGATTACACTAATTTTAAATACTATTAAATAGGCAAATAGTAGAGAATAATGTCAATTTCTCACTATCAGTGAGGAACACACAGGATAGGCCATGGTTAATGGGGTTGTTGTGAAACAGAAAAATTAGATAGAAAACATGGGACGCATTAGTGGAACAATTGTAATTAGACATTGAAAGTACTTAGTCAGTGAGGAACAAATGCATTTTTGAACACAAGAAGATACACTAATGAGGTGCATAGTTTTGGAATTACAAATTTATCTGTTTTAGTGGAAATTGATGTTTGAAGGAGGGGATTAGGTTTAGGAGAATTCAAATTTTATTCTTGTTTGTGTGGAATTTGATGGAAAATTTGTTTACATGTTATTTCATATTTAAGTAGATTGTGAGGGTTATTCTTTGTATTGTTATATGAAATTAATTGAGGTTAATTTCAAGATTAATTATTAATTGAATAACAACCTATAGTCTAACTCTATTAATACTCATTTTTTTTTAATTTTATAAAATGTTATTTAATAATGGGTTTAATAAAAAAAATGCCATTATTTCAATCTTTCTCTGAAATTCTTTGTGTTTCTATAATAATCTCATTTTTAGCCAAGCCAACCCAATATTGGTGACAAGAAGTAAGTTTTAATTTGACCTCTCATTAAAATTTATCACAAGGGACTTAAATATTTAATTTATGGTTTGCAAGGTTTTTGGATAACCATCAGATATGCTTAAAAAACAAAAAAACCATCATGTATAGGGAGACCAATTATAATGGGTTGATGGAGGGCAAACAAAGTCAACAAATAGAGATAGCATAAACATGTATCAAAAATAATAAAATTACTTGAGGAATGGCCTTCACAATATTCATTATGAAGTGAAAAGCATGATATGTTATTGTATCTGCCTCCAAACTAAAAAGAATTCAAAAATGGGTCATTAAACAGAAAAAGTAGATTTCAAGTGGTATGCAAGCCTACATTTTTTGAAGAACCTCTCCCTACATAGTGTAGAGACACATTTGGAATAAGTGTACATATGGATATGGGTCCACAGTTTATACATGCATTTAGTTTTTCAAATTTGATTTCCAAATATTTTCGTTATAAATTTATAGGTAAAGAAAGGTCAAACTTGATAAGAGGACTTTTGAAAAACTCATCACTCTTAAGCTAAAGTTTAAATATCATATTTAAAGGTTAGGGAAAAAGGATATCGAGAGACCATGATGAGACCCTAGAGGCACTGTCGGGTGTGGACGAAGCTGGAATAGGAGATGAAATTAGCCCAGGAAACTGAGAGGCAAACCCATTGGTTCTTGAAAGGAGACCACATGCCATGCGGTAGCTCCCATAGTGGCAGATGACTAGGCATTGGTGTTTTGCAATGTCGTGAGTGGTTGGTCATCTCACCACCACGACCACTACCCATTCCTCCCTACTTCGTCGCCACGACCACTACCAGTTCCTCTCTACTCCGCTGAGCCTGATGGCATACTGGCACTCCCACCACACAACTAATCAAACACATGTCATTTCACAATAGGCTCTAGATAGACAACGAAACTCCTTAGAGCACCTTCCCCTTAAAATACACCTTCAGTATAACTAGCAATTGCCCCAAAAGGTGCAAAGACACAGCGATAAGATTTTTAAATGGAAAAAATTGTAAATTTGATGCAGGAACATCCAGCTCAGGCACCATGACTAGGTGTTGGTCTTTGCCAGGTCGAAAAAGTTGAGTTAATTTTTTTTATTTGTCTTTTATGTTAGTTTGACAGAGTAGGAGGTAGGATTTTTATTTTTATCTTAATCTATAAATTAGTCAAAGGTAGTTTTCTCAATTAGGGTTATTTACTTGACTGTTACTAATAAATCATGAATTAATAATTGTCCTATTATTTTAAAAGGAAAAGACAAATGTGTCTAAAAGGAAAATCTTGTTATAAGGATAGAACTGAATGACTAGTAACCATGTAACTGTAAAGTCTACAATTGAAAAGCAACTGTACAGTTTCATTAACTAGAACAAGAAACATATAAATGGAATAGCAAAAGTCATGTACAAGGTTCAGTACCTCTCGCACTCGAATAATATCAATAACAGAGAAACCAATTCTCTCCATCTGTATGTCCTACTGTATTTTATTGTATTTTCAAATTTATGAACATCTAAACAGACAACCTACTATACACAGATTATCGAATTTAATTCTTTTTGTTTTCCTAAGAAAAAGAACCAGTCCTAATATCAAGACAGAGGAAGAGATACCATACGAGGGCGTATACCTCATTTGGAGCAAACAGTGAAGAGAGACAAAGAGTGACACAAATAGATTCGGCACAGGCCAAGCACCCACAGGCTGGATGAAAACTTCCACTATTCATTTAAATTGACAGTTATACAAAATTACCAGTGATCTACAGCGTTCACGCACATTCATATAAAACTTCACAAGCAAACTAAAGAATTATAATTGCAGTTCAGGCTAGGAATTTGGAGTAAACCAAAAGCATGATGGTATGATTACATCCATGTCATTCAAGTAAACCAAACCAAATTTTATTTTTTTTCCTGAAGAATTTCTCTTTCGAAATTGCCAAGGCAAGTGTATATCAATTACAAAGTATCACTGCAAGATAAAGCCGTAGACGCACAAGTCGTGAATGACGAACCCTAGGAGAGGGTTTCAAACAATGACTCATACATAGCTATAGACGCACAAACCCTTGGACAACAAACCCTAGGTGAGGGTTTCGGAAGGAAATTGCATTCATATACAGAAAATTACAGTCAAAGAAATCCCAAATAGTGGAAGCCCAAACCTCCAAAGTGACAAAACAACACTCACAGTGTGAGACAATCGACAAGCATCGAGGGTGATAAACCCACATGACCAGAAGGCCTAAACTAAAACCAAAACGAGGACTGAAGGAAATACAAGAAGCAGAGCCTACTAGACAAAACCAAAGCATACATTGCTAAGACCTCCAACTACAAACCCTCAATACCTGCACAACAAATGACACCCATGTGTTAGAAATATATGATGTTACGGAAGTGAAATCACATAGCATGGAAAGAAGCAAATAATGAAAGTTGAGTTCAATTTACCTGAGAATTTGCAGCGAGAGCTGAGGACCAACATTTCACCCATGATTTTTGAATAACTGCGGAGATGAAGGAGCGAACAAGGTTAGAAGCTGGGGAAAGAGAACCAAAAATTGAATCAAGGAAGGATGAATACCTGCATTTGAAGCCAAGGACGAAAGAATGCCATCGATTCAAGCCTGGAGGCAAGCCAATCACTAAGTTACCAACAAGAACAGAAATACCAGCACATAACTTGGAATACGGTGGCCTGTTGAACTAACAGCAAAAGGAAAACAAATAATAACAGAAGAATCACTTACCCAGACGGTGACAGGGAAAACCACACCTACCCAACGAACCAGGTTTAAGAGCAACCATGCACACATCAAGGAACCAAAACAGAAAATCACCAGGAGGCATGCCCAGACCCGCAGCAAAGCTGCATACTCAAACTTGTAGAGCATAGCAGAACAAACCCTTGGAACGCCCAACGACAAATGACCAAGTGAACGACGAGCAAAGAGCTTTGGCATAACAATGAGCAGGAAAAACACAACCCGAGGCAAGTACTCAGTCATAACTGTGTAATTGAATGCCACCTAACACGGTACCACAATATCCGATGGTGTACTCCTCACACATGTAATCACAACCGAAGGTCTAACCAATCATACAATCACCACATAATCAAATTAAATTGCCTAAAGTCAGTAAAGTATATGGTTGGTCCCATCATAGTGGTATCAGAGCAGGTGAAATTGATTGAAGAAATGGAAAGAGGAAGGTGAGGTCGTGGCAGAGGTGCTCGAAGGATAGCAGAGGAAGGACTGAGAGAGGAGATCATAATTCTTGCTATCTGTTTGGAGGCAGTAGAGGCAAGGAGAAGAAGAGAACCAGAGGTAGGCAATGATAGCAAAGAGGAAATTGAAGCAGGAACAGATGGAATGGAAGGTCAGACCCCAGAAGTGAGATTGTTGAGGTCTGTTTTAGTGGCAAGCAATAAACCCAAGCCGGAACTCCCAACCTATGACGACAACATGTCTATCGAGGTTTTATTAGATTGGATTAGCAAGATGGATAAGTATTTGGAGTGTGAGGAAGTCAGCAAAGACCGCAAAGTTAGGTTCATTGTGACGAAATTGAAGGGACACGTAGCCCTGTGGTGGGATAGTGTCCAAATGGAGAGAAAGAGATTGAACAAGTTGCTGATTAAGACCTGGTCAAGGATGGTGGCCAAGTTGAAGGGCAGATTTCTGCCGAAAGATTATCAGATTGCACTACACAGGCAAGTGCATAATCTCAAACAGAAAGGAATGGCGGTAAGGGAGTACACAGACGAGTTCTATCGAGTGAACCTAAGAGCCGGATATACAGAGGATACCGCGAAAAGAACAACCAAGTATGTAAATGGGTTAAGATTAGAAATTTTAGATGAAATCAGTATTTTACCTCCAAAGAACACTGAAGAAGCATATTAGAGTGCGATGAAAGCTGAAGAGAAAATTACTAGAAGGCAGAATGCCCGGAGAGGACGAGGAGCCGGCAAGGGAAAAGGCCATTCATATGGCAGAGGGTGGACTGTTAATAGTAATGAGGAAGGTAGCAGTTCCAGAGCTTCCAGATTAGTGGACAGAGGTGATAATGCAAGAGGCAGTAGGTCATCCCAGTGAGGCAGGGGAAATGGTCGAGGAAGAGGGGCTGGTTATCAGTGCTACAGATGTCATAAATGGGGACACAGATCATTTGTATGTCCAGAGGGAGATCAAGCTGGACAGAGGGGTGCATATGTTGCATAGCCAAAGGAAGCAGTGGCACATCCCCAAGAAGCAGAAAATGCTCCAGAGATAGGGGAAGCCCTGGTGCTACACAAGGTGTTGTTAAAACCAGTCAAGGA
>APFE030298824.1:0-15503 GCA_000404065.3 Pinus taeda
GGGTCCAACCCACGTGATCCCAACTTTCCATCTGCTGATGTGTATTACACTGTGGCAAGGGTTATGATTTGTTAATTAATTTGCTTGATTGTATGAATCAATTCGAAATCGGTACTTATGGGTTTGTTTTAATGAGGGAGTACCTTAGTCTCACCTCCGCTCGACAGTTGTCTGCCTTGGGAATTTCACAAGGGTTTAGGGTTTAGGGTTCTCGACCCTTCGCGCCTATTCACTTTGGCTGGTCCCGGTTATTTATATTCCTCTTCCGCTCTGCGAGTTGGTGACCTCTGGTTGATGTCTCTGGGTTATGATGCTGCCTGTTTCTGGATGGTTCGGTCCACTAGTTCGATACCCAGCTGCCCTTCTAACAGTGCTTATGGCTACATGATCGACCTTTCCTGTTCCACCGACATTTGATAGTTATAATGGTAAGTTTCGAATCGTTGCTGTGCAGTTAGGGTCTCAATGGCTATTCTGGTTCATCTTCAGTCGTTTTCCTTGGAGCTCTTGTTGGTTTCTGTATCTATGCAATTCGTGGATGCCTGTGAATGATTTGGGGTTTGTTTCCTTACTGCTGTAAATTTATTCTCCTTGTAACGCTCGTGCTCTTCTGCAATGGTTTTGTTCTGGTGCCCGCTCTGCTCTTGATGGACTGGTGACGGTGGTCTCAGCTGGCAATTTCGCAAGCAACCCTGGTAAGTTAATGTTCTATGCTAGATTTATTTTTACGCTCCTTTCTCTGTTACTTATGTCGCGGCTCCTTTGTGGGCAGGTTTTTCGTCTGGGTCGGTTGGAGGTCCTAGCACCGTGGACAGGTAAACTTCGACTTCGGTTTTGTTTTGTGTTCTCGTTTCTTTATTACGTTCTCTTCGCTTGTATATATTGCCGGCCTAACTACATTTCCATACTCTTCTCATTGCAGGGAGGACTGTGCACGGTGGCCTCCATGATATACTCGGTAGCCTGCAATTTCCGGTAGCTCTTCCTCTTTGTTGTTTGGTACTTATTTTCTTGGGTTTCTTCGACCCTCAAGGTTGGACTAATGTGCAGACCCTAGGCTATTCTGTTCTCGAGTCGGTCTCTCGTTGTTCTTGGATTTTAGTCACGATGTTTAGCCTTGATGTAAACTCGTTATCGTTCACTGTAGGTCTTTGACTGTGTCGGTAATCCTGAGTCGTTCGACTATTTTTTTGACAGCATGTAATGGAAACTCATACAGGGTTTTTTTATATGATTAATGTATCTATTCGGCTGTATAACTTATTTCTGTGGAACTGTGATTTTTCTATGAACGACAAGGCATGTATTTTTATGTTGCATACCTGGGGTTCGGTTGTGTGTGCCTGGTCTTGTAACTTCCGCCATCACGTATCGCTTTTCTTAATGCAATGCCTGTAGCACGCTCTGCTTGACAACCTAGTTTAGTACATTTGTCTGCACCATCACACAATTTTGAACACAATATTTATATGAATGCTCATAATATTTTATTCCTCTGTTATCTCTGCTTTTTTTCTATTTTCATGAAGTCGGAACCCCTTCAATGGTTCATTCCGCTCCTTTTATAATTTCTGTTTACAAAAGCAATTGTTTATTACATAATTGTTGTTGGTTATATCATTCGTTTCTACAGCTGGTTGCTAACTGACATATTCAGTTTCTCTTTGTATCTTTCCAATCGTCATATGGTTGTTTACGAGAACAGAAAGGTTTCCTAATTTGTTACTGTTCCTAATTAAAAGTAAACTATCACATTATTGTTTTTCTCTGCTTCTGGTAATTTAAAAAAAAAACATTACATAGGTAATAATAACAATAATAAAAAAAAAGAAATAACCAAGGCAATGTTACTGCCCATCCATCAAACCATGTCCTCCATCCTCTTTGGAAACTTTGTCTACCTTCTCTCTGACTCTACCCTGTTGACCAGATGCTCGTGGATCAGGCTTTCGGGGTAAAAGAGAACTCATGGCTCCATTCCATGAGCTCCTCCACTGAGTAACCAGCCTTCTGAATCTGCGCCGCATCGAGCCACGAGCTGTCCTCCATTGGAGGGTCTCTCCACTTGACGAGGTAACGCAGATACTCCTTTCTGCGCGTCCTTTTGGCTACCTGGGTGCTGAGGATCCCTTCAATTTCATGGGTCCGGGCCGAAGGTAACTGCTTCTTCCAAGGACTGCTCTCTAACTGGGTGTCCCGTTCTGGCTGTACCATACTATCATCTTCCGCCTGGGCATGATATGGGAACAGGTCTGCCACGTTGAATATAGGTGAAATGCCTATGTCCGGTGGCAGCTGAATTTCATAAGCATTGGCTGAAAATTTTCGCAGAATCTTACATGGACCGATTTTTTTGTATTTCAACTTGTTATACGTGCCCTTAGGAAACCGTTCCCGGCGCAGATGCGCAAGGACTTAGTCTCCAACATCAAAATGTACCTCTCGCCGCTTTATGTCTGCGTGCTGTCCTGCAATCTTAATTTGACCTTTTCATGAAGTTCGCTCATTGCTTCAACAAAATCTTTCCCATCTCCACTTCTCCGTTCTAGCTATCCCAAATCTCGTAGTTCATGTACCCCTCGAGGATGCATACCATACAAAATCTGAAATGGGCTAAATTCGGTGCTCCGATTGGGCGAATCGTTATAAGCGAATTCTGCCTGGGCAAGAGCTCGATCCCATAATCGTGAGTTTTCTCCTGTCAAACTTCGTAATAAGTTTCCCAAACTCCTGTTCACCACCTCTGTCTACCCATCAGTTTGCGGGTGATACGCAGAACTGAAATTTAATTGCGTGCCCAACTTTTTCCATAGGGTGCGCCAAAAATGTCCTGTGAACTTCACATCCCTATCTGAAACAATAGTCCTGGGTAAGCCATGCAATCTAACAACTTCCGTGAAAAACAGGTGTGCCACATTCGTGGCGTCACAAGTTTTCCGGCAAGGAATGAAATGAGCCATTTTTGAGAACTTGTCTACCACCACCATCACTGAATCATATCCCCGCTGCGTTCTAGGTAATCCTAGAACAAAATCAATACTCACTGAATCCCACGGCCTACTTGGAACAGGTAGGGGTGTGAATAATCCAGTGTTTTGGCTGTGTCCTTTTGCTAGTTGGCAGACTTTACATCTGGTTACATATCTCTGCACATCCCGGCTCATTTTTGGCCAATAATAAAAATGTCCTAGCTGCTCCAACGTTTTATCGATGCCAAAATGTCCTGCTAGTCCACCACTGTGTTTCTCTCTTACTAAATTTTCCCTCATCGAACAATCCGGAATACATAGCTGTCCACCTCGAAATAATAATCCTTCCTGTAAATTGAAATCTAGCCATGGGCTTGTATTCCTTAATACGGGATTTTGGCATGCTTCAAAAGCTTCCTTGAAATCCGCGTCCATCTGGTACAAATCCTTCAGATACTCAAATCCCATCACCTGTTTGCCACTTTCTTGTAAGAGCAAGGCTCTTCTGCTTAGAGCATCCGCCACTTTGTTGGCTTGCCCACTTATGTGTTTTAACACAAAAGTAAAACTCTGCAAGTATTCTACCCACTTGGTATGCTTATGGTTCAATTTGTGTTGCTGCGTTACATATTGTAATGTTGAATTATTAGAGAACAAGACGAACTCATTGCCTAGTAGGTAGTGTCTCCAATGTTTTAAAGCTTGGACTATTGCATAGAACTCTTTGTCATATGACGAATACTTCTGCCGAATCTCATTTAGTTTTTCACTAAAAAACGCCATTGGTCTATCCTCTTGACTGAGCACAGCGCCAATAGCTCTCCCGCTTGCATCACAACGAACCTGAAAAGGTTTACTAAAATCGGGCAGTCTCAAGATCGGCCTCTCCGTTATTTTTCGCTTAAGAAGTTGGAAACTGTTTTCTGCTGCCTTGGTCCAACAAAAAGGTTGGCTGGCCTTTTTGATGGTCTCTAGCATTGGTGCGCAGATCTCACTGAAATTCTTAATGAATTTTCGATAAAAACTTGCTAAACCGTGAAAGCTACGTACCTCAAACAAACTCTTAGGTGACGACCAACTTATGATTGCTGCAATCTTTTCTGGGTCCATCTTTAACTCGTTCTCCGCAACTACAAATCCCAGATATATCAGCTCCTTCTGTAAGAAAGTGCACTTCTTCAAATTTATCAGCAGCTTGTTCTGTTGCAGCTTCTCGAATACCCTTCGAATATGGTGCTCTCTTTTCGTCCTGCTGAAAATTAAAATATCGTCTAGATAGACTATCACAAATTTTCCAATAAATTCCTTTAACATTTCATTCATTAGTCTCATAAAAGTACTCGGAGCGTTACTCAACCCAAATGGCATGACCAGCCATTCATACAGCCCCTCATTGGTTTTGAAGGCTGTTTTCCACTCGTCTCCCTCTCTAATTCTGATCTGATGGTACCCACTTTTCAGATCTATTTTTGTAAAATAAGCTGCCCCACTAAGACAGTCCATCATGTCGTCCATTCTGGGTAAGGGAAACCTGTATCGAATCGTAATTTTGTTTATAGCCCACGAATCGGTACACATTCGCCATTCTCCACCTTTCTTGGGTGCAAGTACTGTTGGTACTGCATAGGGGCTTAGGCTCTCTCTGATTAGTCCCTTATCCAACAACTCTTGCACTTGTTTGCGTACTTCTTCATTGTCCTTCAGACTCATTCTGTACGCTGCCTTATTTGGCAAGCTTGACCCTGGTATAAAATCAATGTGATGGCTGATACTCCTTTTGGGAGGCAATTTATCAGGCAACTCATCAGCCGCAATATCTTGGAATTCTTCCAATAGCTCCTGTATTTCCTTAGGCAGTTCTGATTTTTCCAAGTTCAGCAACACTGGCTTCATCCTCCTCACAACGCAAAATTAACTTCATTTTCCTCTACCTGTTTCACAAACTGTTTTCCTCCAATTAACAGTGCCTTTGTTCCGCTTTATTCTGCTGTGTCTTCCTCTTTGATGGGTACAAGTGTGTGTTTGACCCCATCCTTTGTAAATTTATAACAATTGGTCTTTCCATCATGTGTCACCTTCCTATCATACTGCCATGGTCTTCCGAGCAGTATATGGCACACGTCCATTGGCATAATATCACAGACCACTGTGTCGTGGTACTTGCCAATGTAAAACTCTACCTCGCATTTTTCATCAACTAACAGCTGGTGGCCCTTCTGTAGCCACAACACCTTGTAAGGTGTGGGGTGCTTCAGCCGCTTCAACCCCAACTTTTCCACCATCTCAGTGGCAACCAAGTTATCCGTACTTCCGCTGTCTATTATCAATTTGCAGCACTTCCCATGCGATTTATAGACTGTCCGAAACAGTGCTTTCCACTGTGTTGGTTCAGCCACCTCCTTGGTTGGTTTTAACAGCACTTTATTTAAAATCAAAGCTTCTCCCGTTTCCGCCATGTCTTCCACCTCCCGGGGTTGTGCTTCAGCTTCTTCAGGCTGTGCCATAGGTGTTCCCCTCTGACCTGCCTATTCAACTTCTGGACATTCAAAGGATCGGTGCCCCCATTTATGGCACCTGTAGCACTGGACACTAGTCCCTCTTCCGCGGCCATTCCCTCGTCCTCGCTGATATGACCGACCTCCTCTGGTGCTTTCTCCTTTCTCTGATGTCCCCGAAGTTTTAGAACTGCTGCCTTCTTCGTTGTTCGCAGCGGTCCTTCCTCTGCCGTAGGACTGTCTCCGTCCTCTGCCATTCCCTCTCCCTCTCCTATTATTCTGTTTTCGATTGATTTTCTTTTCAGCCTTCACAACACTCTGAAAGGCTTCTTCAATATTTCGGGGAGAAAGAATACTGATTTCATCCAATATTTCCATCCTTAAGCCATTTACGTACCTCGTTGTTTTTTCTGGAGTATCATCCGTATAACCAGCACATAAATTTACTCGGTAAAACTCTTCTGTGTACTCTTTGACAGTCATACCCTTCTATTTCAAATTCTGTACTCGCCTATATAGTTCAACCTGGTAGTCTTTCGGCAGAAATCTGCCCTTCAATTTTGCCACCATTCTTGACCATTTTCGTATCGGCGATTTGTTCATCCTTTTTCTGTCCGCTTGGACATTGTCACACCACGAGAGGGCGTGTCCCTTTAACTTAGTTGCAACGAACTTAACTCTTTTATCCTCCCTGACTTCCTCATTTTTGAAATATTTATCTAGTTCGCTTATCCAGTCCAACAGGATATCTGCGGACAGACTTCCATCGTAATTAGAAATCTTTGTTTTGGGTTTGCTGCTGGCCAATAGAATTGAACGCAGCAGTCTCAATTCTGGAGCTTCTTCGTCTGACCCGTTTGTAGCAGTTACCGCTTCCTCCTCACTGTCATCTCCAAGTTCCGGGTCTCTTCGCCTACCCGCCTCCACTGCTTCCAGACGAGCTGTAAGAACTCTAACCTGCTCTCTCAATCCTTCATCTGCTCCTCGGTGTCCACCTCTCCCACGTCCTCGTCTTGGTGCTTGCACCTCTGCCATCCTCTTCTATTTCTAAAAAAAAAACTGCTCTGATACCACTTGATGGGTCCAACCCACGTGATCCCAACTTTCCGTCTGTTGATGTGTATTACACCGTGGCAAGGGTTATGATATGTTGATTGATTGCTTGATTGTATGAATCAATGCGGAATTGGTACTTATGGATTTGTTTTAATGAGGGAGTACCTCAGTCTCACCTCCGCTCGACAGCTGTCTGCCTCGGGAATTTCACAAGGGTTGAGGGTTTAGGGTTCTCGACCCTTCGCGCCTATTCACTTTAGCTGGTCCCGGTTGTTGGTATTCCTCTTCCGCTCTGCGAGTCTGTGACCTCTGGTTGTTGTCTGTAGGTTATGATGCTGCCTGTTTCTGGATGGTTCGGTCCACTGGTTCGATACCCCGCTGCCCTTCTAACAGTGCTTATGGCTATATGCTCGACATTTCTTGTTCCACCGGCATCTGCTAGTTATAATGGTAAGTTTCGAAACGTTTATGTGCGGTTAGGGTCTCAATGGCTATTCTGGTTCGTCTTCAGTCGTTTCCTTGGAGCTCTTGTTGGTTTCTGTATCTATGCAATTCGTGGATGCCTGTGAATGATTTGGGGTTTGTTTCCTTGCTGTTGTAAACTTATTCCCCTTGTAACGCTCGTGCTCTTCTGCAACGGTTTTGTTCTGGTGCCTGCTTTGCTCTTGATGGTCTGGTGACGGTGTTCTCAGCTGGCAATTCCGCAAGCAACCCTGGTAAGTTAATGTTCTATGCCAGATTAATTTAGACGCTCATTTTTCTGTTACTTATGTCGCGGCTCCTTCGTGGGCAGGTGTTTCGTCTGGGTCGGTTGGAGGTCCTGGCACCGTGGACAGGTAAACTTCGACTTCGGGTTTTGTTTTGTGTTCTTATTTCTTTATTATGTTCTCTTCACCTGTATGTACTGCCGGCCTAACTACCTTTCCATACTCATCGCATTGCAGGGAGGACTGTGCACGGTGGCCTCCATCATATCCTCGGCAGCCTGCAATTTCGGGTAGCTCTTTCTCTTTGTTGTTTGGTAGTTATTTACTTGGATTTCTTCGACCCTCAAGGTCGGACTTGTGTGCAGACCCTAGGCTGTTCTGTTCTCGAGTCGGTCTTTCGTTATTCTCGGATTGTAGTCACGATGTTTGGCCTTGGTGTAAACTCGTTATCGTTCACTGTAGGTATTTAACCGTGTCGGTAGTCCTGAGTCATTTGACTATTTTTTGACAGCATGTAATGGAAACTTATACAGGGGTTTTTTTTATATGAGTAATGTATCTATTCGACTGTATAACTTATTTATGTGGAACTGTGATTTTTTTTCTATGAACGACAAGGCATGTATTTTTATATTGCATACCTGGGGTTCGGTTGTGTGTGCCTGGTCTTGTAACTTCCGCCAGCACGTTATCGCTTTTCTTAATGCAACGCCTGTAGCACGCTCTGCTTGACAACCTAGTTTAATATATTTGTCTGCACCATCACACAGTTTTGAACACAATATTTATATGAATTCTCAGAATATTTTATTCCTCTGTTATCTCTGCTTTTTGTCTATTTTCACGAAGTCGGAACCCCCTTAATGGTTCATTCCGCTCCTTTTATAATTTATGTTTACAAAAGCAGTTGTTTATTACATAACTGCTGTTGGTTATATCATTCGTTTCTACAGCTGGTTGCTAACTGAGATATTCGGTTTCTCTTTGTATCTTTCCAATCGTAATATGATTGTTTACAAGAACAGAAATGTTTCCTAATTTGTTACTGTTCCTAATTAAAAGTAAACTATCACATTATTGTTTTTCTCTGCTTCTGGTAATAAAAAAAAAAAAAAAAAAAAAAAACATTACATAGGTAATAATAACAATAATAAAAGAAAAGAAATAACTAAGGCAGTGTTACTGCCCATCCATCAAACCATGTCCTCAGTCCTCTTTGGAAGCTTTGTCTACCTTCTCTCTGACTCTACCCTGTTGACCAGATGCTCCTGCATCACAATGCCTCCATAGTCAACACACTAGATTCACTATAGCCACACCACGCAACAACATATCTTCATGACCACATCAGTCAATGGAGCAATCACGATTTTGAAAGCCAGATCCGCACTTTATCAAGCGCGCTGCTAAAAATAGTTTAGAGTAAACAACGAATAAAGCATTTTTCTCTGGTGGAAGGGCTTTGATACCAACACCGCCGGCTCGACTATGCTGCACCGCCGTCTCAACCGATCTACTAGCTCTTGATCGAATCTCTCTCTCGACTAGCAGACACACCACAGCTGCAGATCAACAAATCCACGAATCGTTCCACAGCGTCTCTTCAGGTTATCCATTTCAGTCTCTGCAACTCCTCCACAGATCTGACAACCCTCATGCTGATCCGCCACGATCCGCTGGTCCACGTCCACCAATCGATCCACATGGGAATAGATCCAAAACATTGAAAATTGAATCGCCAAACATTGATCCTCTGCATCCTCTTTACCAGTGGTGGAAAATCCACACACTACTCTCTACACGCCAAGCTCAGCCTTCAAACTATACTGCCTCCTTATTGCATTGTGCTGGCATTGTGCGATATGATGCCAATTTATATAGATCATCTTAACCTATATTTTCAATTGCCTCCAACGGATTTCAGATCCACTAACTTTGACCAATTCACACAGGTTCGATCTGCGCGCGCATGGATGATCGGCAAACTTAAAAAATTAATTAAAAATAAAGCAATAGAAATACACTCTTTTATTTTTCCTCGCCCAGGACTGGCCAAACTTTGCTGCCTTCATCTTCTCCTTCTTCATCGCCATCTTTTTCTACTCTGTCTTCATCTTCTTGAATAAGCGGAATTCTTAACACTATATTTATTGCTCCCAGAAAGCTGAGAAGGACCTATGGGAGGAAATGTGGACAATCGGCGTATAGATTTATGCTCCCACATCCAGAGGAAACTCATCCATTGAAATCCCTTTTCACCAGTTCCTTCCCCCCAGTGCGAGGGAGACGTTACGATTGATTTCTCCTTCTCCGATAATGAACCAGGCACTCGAATGCAGCCTGTCGGTTCCTCACGTCGAAACATGTAGTCGACTCACAAACCACACTCCTGATGTAATCCCTCTCGCAGACCACGCATCAGACACAACCGTCGATCTTCCTTAGTTCCAACCACAGGTGTCCTCGCACCAAAACAGAGCGTCCATGCTTCAAATGTCAGATCCTTGTTGATCTCGGCTCGTCCATGCTTACTTCTTTGCATCAGATCTATCCAATTATGCAGCCAGATATCCTCGACAAACTAAGGTTTGTGGACTTCCAAAAAACAATCGCTTTCCCGCCGATGGCCACAGCACCACAATTCTGTGTTGATGGGCAAAAAAATAAAAAATAACAGAGATATAATCTCACTCTTATTTTCCTCGGCACAGTTCTCTCAGCCCAGAACGGGCCAAGCCCATGAGGGGCCAGGGCCACAGGGCTCTGATACCAAGATAAAATAGCACACAACAGAAAAATTCTATTATATTACATCAAGGAAATTACACACATATTTGTACAAGCAAAAGTCTCAAGATAGGAATTCTATCTTGGACGTACAATAGTGTGGTTGAGAGATTCTCTCAACCACACACTAAACTAGGAGAAACTATATTCTAGCTAATTCCAATTATGTAGGAACAAACTCCTCAAATGGAGAATTACAACCATAGACAAGTAGGAATTATTTATTTCTAACTAATACACACTTGAAGCTCACTTTGAAAGCTCGTAAAATGATTTCGTCTGTCACTCAACACCTTATGCAGAAGTGGGGATGCTGAACTGTTGCATCAGGTAAATTGGTGTTGCTATGAGAGTTGCCTCTATGGCGAATGCATACAAGATTTGCTTCAAGGCATACCATTTCTCCTGGTTGGCGTCAATAAGGTGGTTAGTCTCCAGCTCCATCTAGGGGCCAGGCGGTTTTCTGTGGATTATCATGTGGGAGGACGATTCCCCCTCCTCCTCCATCGTCTTGGTGGCCTCCTCCTGAGGAGAGGACGCGGCGGCCATGGGCATTATTCGAACCCCTGAGATGAAATATGCAATGGCCATAATAATCGATTAATGAGAACTAGAAGCTTTAGGAAACTCTAGTAAACCCACCAGTGAAAATGAAATACACGCCCAAAAATTTTCCTGTGTCACCTCAAACCTCATGGTGAGGTACTCTCTTGCAGAGTGTTTCTTGGGCAACACAAGTTCGACTGAGGTGAGACGGATGGTACTAACTGAACGATGCAGACAAAAGCTCGCCATTCACCATCCTGCAAGGGACTTATCGTGTGCTCAAAATCAGGCATTAATGGCACAACCATCTCAAAGTCATGGAGGCACAATCCTCTTAAAATCTCAAAGTCATGGAGGCACAACCGTCTTAAAATTAGGCATTAATGGGACAACCATCTCAAAGTCATGGAGGCACAACCGTCTTAAGGCCGGAAAACATCATGAACGCACTCGCCGGATCCTTAGAAGCTTAATATTCTCAACTGCCTAGAACGTTCACAGATCATCGTCGCGATCCTTCGAAGCGCAATATTCTCAACTGCCTAGAACGTTCTTCACGGATCATCGTCAGATCCTTCCAAGCACAATATTCTCAACTGCGTAGAACGTTTTTCATCGATGATTTAAAATTTTAATGGTTGAAGATCATTTCATTATTTAACAGTCGAACTAATCGGCCATGTCAAGACAAGTGGCATGGAGGAGTTTGGTAAAGCTATAGTCGGAGAAATTGCTCGGAAAGTTATGGAAATTCCGGTTATATTTAGAGAAAATCTGACTATGATTTTTCTAAATCTAAGTTATAATTGTTAAATTTCAAAATTTTAGGGGTCCGAGACGTTTTTGATGGTGTTGAATCTATTTCCAACATAAAAAACATAATTCAAACACTGTCTTTTCCTGCCACTTTTGGCCGTCCATTGATCCGGGCAATTCCTCCACCTCAGTGGACGACTGCTTCGGAAAACACCTTATAACATAATTATAAAGTGTTTGCTTTCGTGTTAGATTTTTAGATTGTCTTATCATTTATGTGTTCTCGGATTTTTAGATTGTCTTATAAGTTATGTGTTCTCATGAAACTTCAAAAATTGTTTTCTTAATTTGAAGTATAGGATTTATATCTCTTTTTTGTTTTTATTTTTTATTTTATTTAATTTTTTTTTTTTTAAGCATTAAAGATTAAGTAATAATATTAAATTTTTGTATAGCCAAATCTAATTTAATAAGATAATTGTTATTTTTTTAAATACAATTATTGCAAAGATCATCAATATGTTTATAATTTTTATATCAAAATAATATTTATACGAGTAAAAAATAAAATTATATATATGAATTTAAGAGTAATCATTGTTTAAGAGTAGAGAGTTAGAAAATTACTCATACCAAATACATTGAATGGTTATATTAATATATGAAATTATAATATAAATATAAGAAGTTTTGTCTCCATATATACAAGCTATCTAGGCATACAATCTTTCAATTGAGTAAATATCTCAACCTCACACTAATTTAGGAAGTATCTAATTGAAGAGAATCTTTCAAATCCAACTAGTGCCAACAACTTCCTAAAGACTAGGAAAGAACCTCTAAAGTATAGAACCATCTCTACCTAATAATTCCAATAATCTCAAACACATAAGACATGTAGGAGTTATATACTCCAACACTCCCCCTTAATGATTACTGGTCTTCTATGACTTGAAGAACCTCCTTAATAGCAAATTCCATATCTCATCTATCTTGGTTTTTTAATCTAGTAGCTCAATCATGCACATCACCAAATTGTTGACATCCATAAAGGAATAACCATCTACTAGAATGCATGGGTATTTGACCACCACAACCATTGGTCTCATAGGATGTGCGTTTGTGTACATGGTTCATTCAACCTCTAGATGAACTCCCACTAAAAGTAAAACTTCATTTCCCAGAGTCTACAACCAACAATATGGTCCACTAATAGAGTATTTGTCCAACACATGATCCACTCCTCTAAGTATTAAAGAATTCCCTAGCATAGGCTACTAAACTAAACTAGACAAGTTATCCAAGTCAATAGGGAGACATGATAAAGAGGTATGCATGCCTCTCTTGGTTTTACAACAATGTGTCCTTTACATATTACATAGATATGAGTACATACAACACACTCCATTACATGAAGGCACCAGGTACATACATAAATATTTTTATAAAACCAATGCATCACATGAAAACATGACATATAGACTTACTATAGATACAATGTGTAACTCACATTACAACATGGTCATGAGTTTGTTTTATTCAACACAATACACAATTTTTAACCCTTATTTATCCATCATCATCCAACCTCTGCAGCTGCCACAACCAATATTCTTTTCTAGCGTAACATTTCCATAATAACTATCACATGCTTCTCTTGGACCAAGCTTGAATAAACTCTTTATTGTGTCAAGGACCTCTATCTCCTCCATGTTGTAATCTCACTATTCCTCTTCAAAAATTTCAGCACACACTCAATTTTGGTTTCTTAAGTGAGAACAATGCAACTCATTTCCACCTCAAAAAGTGTCCTGCTCTTTCCTTTTTAATGAAGAACTATCATAATGTACCAACTAGAATCCAATTGTACCACTAATACCTTAGATCAACTCAGAAACTATTGTACTCGATGGCCTAACACCAATCTGACTGTGAAGACTGAGTAATTGACTATCCTATGGAGCTACTTTCATCTGCCAAGATACATGGATGTCATTCATTGTATTCACTAGTTATCTAAGAAAGTAGTCTAGATACAAGATGTATGCATCTTAGTCTTACATTCTCTGCATATGCTAATGAGGACTCATAGTGCACTAATCAACAAACAACTCATGGAGAAAAACACATAGCTAGAACTTATTTTTGGCTACAAAGCTCCTTACTATGCAAACTCACGAATGATATTTGCATCACAAAAATATTGCAACATTAGAAAACACTAGCAAGAGATACATGACACACATATCAAGATTACAATGTCACTCTTTGATTACTCAGATACATCTCTATCTTCATCTTTAGCATCTCTATTCAATGATAGTCTTAGATCTCCTTGCTTACCTTATCATTTGTTAAAGTAGCAAATTATAACAAAATAACTTCCTATTCAGATAGCTAATAATATTTTCAGTAAATTCAACTCTCAAACATTTTACAATTTCAATTTTAATCTTTATCGGCCACCACATGTTCTAAATTATATTTTAAAATTTTCATTCCTTGAAAGTGTCAAACTATAAGTTGAGATAGACAAATTCCTTGATGGCAATAACATCACTAGTTCTCTTGATTGTCGCCTTACACAATTCTTTCCTCAATGGTAATAACATCACTAGTTCTCTTAACTATTGCCTTACACAATACCTATTTCCATGACAAGTTCCTTCTTGGAATAATTCCGCACACATAAAATTCACATTGACATTATGTTAGCCTAGAATATTCCCAATTGTCCCAATCATTCCTAGTTGATTAATTGCAATTGAAGAAATCGTGCCTAGAGAAACTCTTAGGCATACATAATTCTCCCTGGGATTAGACCATGAGACCTGTGAGGACCAAACCTCCTACCTAACCATTGGACCACATCCTCAGGACTAAATCATCACCAAATTTTGAAAAGGAATAAGTCACCTTCATTGATTTCACACCACTTCCTCTTATTGCTCACTATATCGTAAGCCTCCCAAGCTTTTATGGCAATATGATAACAGGAGCAGGCTCCAAAAGAAACTTTGTAGCAACATAGGTGCATTAATCATTGTTGCTACGAGCTCACCTTTCGAGGCTCCAACAATAAGCTTAGTGATTTCTATAGCTGCGCCTTAAGTTTTTTTTCCCTTTTTTGCCTTTTTTTTTTTCACTTGCTGGTTCACGGATACCCTGGTCAGTGGGTAGCCGCTACATCCAGGGGTTTAAATCTCTGAGTGGACGCCACCCGAAGGGCATCAACACCCCTCGGCCTATTTACTGACCTAACCCCAAGAGCTTTCGGGATTCGACCCTGTGACCTCCCATTGGCGAGGCACTTGATTTGACCGATTGAGCTAACTCTTGGGGCTCCTTGTTTGCCCTTTTATTAAGCACTACACTACAATTATGTGGGGAGTTGTGAACTTCATGTTTTCTTGTTGACTTTTTGAGCTGTGCCAAAGCAGTGGCTACTAGAAAATTGTTTCTTTTAACAAACATAATAGATCCATTTTCCCTAGATCCATTTTCCAAGAAACCATATGAGTTATGTGCAACTAAAAATTTAAAAATTTTAACGTATAAAGGATTTTATACTAAACAATGTAAAAGTACAAATTTATATACAAAAAGTTTTATTTCAAGCTATTTTTGACACAATATTTTTTAAGTGAATATCTTAACCACATACTAATCTAGGAAATATCTGGTTGGAGAGAATATGTCAAATCCACCTAGTGCCAACAACAAATACACTATAGAGAATCATCTCTACCTAATAATAGCCAATAATCTCAATAATAAAATTTAATCACACATAAAACAAATAAGAATTATAAATTCCAACATTGACTATTTAAACTAAATTAATTTATACAAATTAAGATATATCATCAAAATAAAAGTATGAGACTTTATGTAAAAATATTAACATTATGGAGTGGTTAAAGAAAATATACTTGAGTTTTATATGCAAAATGTAATTTTCAATCATATTTTATGAATGAAATTATATTTTTTTTCTATCGAACAAAAAATCACAAAATAAAAATCATTTACCTTTACATTATTAATCCTAACAACTTTGAAAATTTTTGTGAAAGGAAATCACTTTAATATTTACTTTGAATGTGGGTATTTATTTTTAGATATGACATTTCCCTAAATCCATATACACTAAAGTATAATTTAATTTCAAAAATGTAAAAATAAAA
>APFE030298835.1:21986-37868 GCA_000404065.3 Pinus taeda
GGTGAATCAATATTATCAAACTAGTAAAACTTTTTCATTTCCATACTTAGATACATATACACTACTTCAATTAAATGAACCTGCTTGTATACGTGACTGTGTCTAATACAACTAGCGTATATCCAGAATACTTATGATTCAAATAATCCATTATATGTTAAACTTCATTGACCATATGAACAGTAGACAGAAGCAATAAAATAGAACAGATCATCACACACAAGAAGCACACATGAACACCATGATATAAGGTGGAAACCTAATGTGGGTGAAAACCACCTGCTGCAAGTCGTCTCAATCTTCTTTAATAAGAAATGCTTTTTACAATAGCTCTGTACTGGTGCAGACTTATACCAATACACGCGCTTCTTCCTGCAGAAGGCTACAACCTTCTCTCGTTCTCCAGACTCTCCTGGAAGGGAGCTACAACCCCCTTTGCTCTTGTACTAGCTGATGTACTAGTACGTAGGTGCGGACCTACCGAAGGCTACAACCTTCTCTTTCTTCCTCCAGGTACCACGTTTCATCAATTTTCAGACTGGATACATTGAAGCACAACTCTAAATCTGAAGGCCACGTTTCATCCAATTTTCATACTGGACCCATCAATAACATTGAATCACACAATCAATCAACACTTGCATATCAATCTCTGAATCACCAAATATTGAATCACTGCAAAGCAGTCACCAGAACACAGAACAGAACACTGAACTCTACAATAATCTTCAGAACCAACTGTATCATCAAAAATCATGCATTAAAGTGTAT
Organism: Pinus taeda; assembly: GCA_000404065.3. Taxonomy (NCBI): domain Eukaryota; kingdom Viridiplantae; phylum Streptophyta; class Pinopsida; order Pinales; family Pinaceae; genus Pinus; species Pinus taeda. The sequence goes on from APFE030298835.1 coordinate 22,758, forward strand.
ACACTACTTGGAAGTGCCGAACAAGCGTGTATACGCAACTTCACCAAGGCGAACTAGCGTATATGACATTAATTACTCATTCATAACTTCGCTGCACTTCCTGACTTCAGACATATCCAGATTATTACATATACAAGACTGATATGTGTGTTAGCACCCAGATCTAGCCCATCAGATCACATAAATGAGTCATTATGATCCTGATCCAATATTAGTTCTCATCCAGTAATATTGAAGCTAAACACAATCGATCAAGCAGGATATGCAAAATACTAACACCTTTAAACTGTCATCAAAACTTATCAACAGCCAGAACCACCTGTAACTTCAAACATCATAGCTCAAATGGTATACGCTACTACAATGAACCAAACCCGCGTACATATCTGTAAATATTCAATCATGACTTGCAGTGATTTCAAACTTAAGTTATACCCAGTTCATAACATTACGTGTGTCAGTATACAGATCTATAATAAGCATAATCAACCATAGTGAGATAGTTCATTTCAAACCATTTGATCCTGATTTATCCTTAGATCTTGTTCTCCATCAACTTGTGAGATCCCTCCTTAGCTTAGATCAAGCAACCCATAACCTGCATACTAGATCTCTTCCTTCATCAGAAATTGAAGACTTTTTCTTTTTTTCTCTTTTTGCCTAATGATCTTCTTTTCCTTTTATAGTCTTAGGCCTTGCTCAATACCATGGTCCAAAACCATAATAAACCAATACCATGAACCTGAAACTAGGGATCAACACATATGTTGAGATGCCATGGTCCAAAACCATAGGTTCAAATCCCAAGGACTAACTACCATGGTCCAAAAGCAAGTTCTCCAACATATACGCACCTTTGTTACGTCTAACCCGTGTGTATACGCGGCTCGGTCGCGATGAACTTGCGTATATATATTTTTCCCTTAATTCTTGTAGACTGATCATCAGTTCCTTGCTGCTAACCTCCTACACTACGATTTTCCATCTGTGTGATTTTCCATCAAGGACAACACTTGTCTCATAATGCCAAAAATCTCCCCTTTTGGACTTGACGGAAAAGCTAACTTTGTCACACTTAGAACTAACATCTTATTCCTTTGAGCTGTCCTGCATCCCATGCATTCTATCACATCTGATATCTCTTCTGAAGATTCATCTAGTTATATCTAAGTGAGATGTTCTTCTATGAGTGGGTTGCCATCAAGTACAACACATGCATCATAATCCAACACAATCAACTCTGGGAAAAGCTCACTTTCAGATGCCAGAGACCATGTAGACTTCTTGGGGATATAAGAGGCACCATTCGCAATTAGACTCCAGAGCCCTACAACAGCAAAATTCTCAACAAGTTATGGACCATCTTGCCAGGTCTCCTTCTATGGACAATCTGGAAAGAGAGAAATAAGCGAATTTTCAAAAATCATAAAACTTCATTAGAAATAATATGGAATAATATATGTCAGAACATCAAGGAAACTCTTGCATTGCATCAATGGACAATGAAGGACTTTCCAACCCAGCCACAAGAATTAAGCATATGGGCCAACTGGAACCTACAGCTCCCACAAGCACTATTGAATACCAATAGAACCAACATCACAACCAAGCAGCTTTCGCATTGGTCACTCCCCCCAACAGGAGTGATTAAGTTAAATTTCGATGGCGCCTCCAAAGGCAATCCGGGCAAAGCAGGATATGGAGGCATATTTAGAAATAATGAGGGTCATCCCCTATTAACTTTTTTTGGCTCCATTGGATGGGACACGAAAAACTCTACAGAATTGGAAGGCTTGTGGCAAGGTATGAAGCTAGCTGACCAACATAACTTTTATCCCATCCTTATAGAAGGGGACACTCAAATCCTCATCAATATGGCCATTCAAATACAACAAGGAAGCACGGCTTCACGAGCTGCCAACAACTGGAGACTAATGATCAGGCTTGAAACAATAGAGAAATGGATAAAAGACAGACGAGCAATAACTTTTATTCATGTCAAAAGGGACAGTAACAAATTTGCTGATCTTTTAGCAAACATTGGGACAGATCAGGACCAGATCCTACACCACAGTCTTCTCGACATCATAGATGACCAAAATCAACTGCAAATTTGCACTGACCTATTGCAACAGGAAGCTCAATCCCTGAATGCGGGTGTCCATTAATGTGTTTACGGTGATGAGACGGGGCGACGGCGGATGGGGTGGCCACTTGGCCCTCAACAACCATCCCAAGACCAGAGTAAATGATCCTCGGGGAACCTCGCAGGCAACATTAAATGACTACTACAGTTAAGGCAGAGCCATTCCTTGTTTAACCATGGTGCCAGAACACATTCCAGGCATTCTGCCCCTATTTTGTTGTGCTTTCCCTCCGCAGGCAAAAGAGCCTACCGAGAGAACCAGCACGGGGCGTCGCTGTTGGATTGTTTGTTGCCTTGACTTGGGCAATGGTTACCACCATTCCCAAACAAATCTCTACAACTCAGCTCTGTTCTCCAACATTATGTTACCTCTGCGCAGAATTCCTCTATCTATTCTCCTTTTTCTTCCCCTGACTCATCCTCTACTCCTTTTTCCACCATGGTTCGCCACCGCATGCGTAGCAGACGCGATGGCACGTGAGGAGGTAGCTCTCGCTTCCAAGCTCTACATCGAAGCAATTCGGATTCCCTATCTTCCTCTGCGGAAAATCCCCCATATCCGAACACAAGAAGTGGTCATGGCAGAGCAGGCCTCCATTGCTCTGGTCGCGAAGAGGCGGCTATGCGTACTGCTCCCTTTCCTCTGCCCCTGCACCAGGTCCCTCACACGACATAGTTCTGGTTCCACAGCTCTCTAAACTGCCCGACCATTGTTGCCATCGTCTCCATCTCCATCACTGAAGATTTTGAGCAGCACATCCCTATGAAAATTCCCATGGAGGAGACGCACAGAGCTGGTCCAAGTCGGAATAGAGGCAACGACGAAGAACAAGGTGGTAATGGTGGTCGGAACAGACAGCATGGGAAGGCCATTGCTGGCAGCTCGCATGATGACTTGGGCCTTCAAAGTGACATGCAGGCCATGAAAAGCCACATGGAGGACACATCAGGCCCACAATTGGAAGTCGGCAGCAAGGAGGGAGCTCATCAGGCAGTGGGACGTGGCGAGTCGGACAACCTAGATGACTGGGCTTGTCCGATTGTGGAGGAACTTGCCACGGAGGAATTCGTCGCACGCGTCACATCTGCCAAGTGGCACTCCTCTTAGTTCTTGTTTTATTTCTATATTGTCTTATGTGGCCTCAGATTTTTCTGAGCGTTGGCGGTCTAGTGCGGACAAACTATTGGTTTCTGGGTGGGTTTGTAATGTTTTTTTTTTAATCTCTTCATAAAACTGTGGTTAAATATAGTGTCTTTTTGGACCTCTTTTTCTCCTCCGAACTGGTTTCCTCTTTGTTGGGGTAGTCTCAGATTTTGTTAATGGCAGCATGATGATTAAGGTCGGGTCCCTCTACGGACAGTACACACTATAACTACCTTTTGTATTATATCAATAGATTAATCTTACTTAGAAAAAAACAATAGTGGGCTTCTATGGGGCACAATAATAAAAATATGGGGACAACATGGGCACAAAAATAACAATAAGGGTCTGCAACTATAATAATAATAAGCCAATACACTAGTATTATAGAGACCTAAAAAAATTACAACATCACACAGATCGTATTATTTCCCACACTCTTACTGGGCAAATCTGTTCATTCCTTGGTCAGTGTTTACCTTGTCTAGTTGGGCATTACGCAAGTCCAAGGCTCAATTTGAAAGCTTGGCCTCTGAGACTATGAAATGCATAGTACCTGGCTAGCCTAACTATGCATTGCATAATTCTAAGGCTTAAGCCCATCCCTTGGCCGCTGAGATTGTGCAATGTGCAGTCTCCACCACAATTTGCCCAGAAAGAATTTTGAATTGTGTAGTCTCTAGCCTCAGGTTGCACCATTGGCTACTAATAATGCACAATGTGCAACTCAAGAAACTAGCCTCCCTCCGTCACCTCAAAATTTACGTAATTTTCCTCATCAGTCCATGTGGTTGTTGCTTGATCTTTCTTCTATGAGTTGATTTTTTGAAGCTAATTTATGCCTGCCATGAGTGCTTTTTCCTCCCACAAGTATTGTAGGTATTGAGCATTTCTCTTCATCAGTCATTGTTATCATGGAACCAAATAGAACTGATTCAAAGGATACCACAGAGAGTAGCACCGGGGAGGTAGTTGAGAGTACACAAGTTTAATTTCTAGTTTACTCAAATACTAAATTGTTTGTAGAAAATGAATTAGTATCACATGGAAAAAGGTGAATGAAATTTTCTCAACAAGAACCCTCAAAGCAAATATGGAAGACTGGCAGGTGTATGTCAGTGTCCAAAAATCAATTCTATATAGGATTGCATGTAGATATATGGATTTTCCATGTGCATATGCTATCAGTTGGATACTATCCCATACCAAACCAAAGACTACGACTCTCAATAGTGCTAGTGAATAGAGGCTTGCTTCTTTTCTGGCGGCAAACTATCATCTCACGTACCATTTTATTGAGCCATAATCACTCATGGATTCATACTTCTATGTGAAAACCAGCTACTTGAGCACGAAGGATATTTTTAAAGGTTGGGTGAAGGAGCCAATAAAGTTCCATTAGACACCCACCAACACCTACAAGACAAAATCTCGCAGGAGGGCCTATCATCTCTTGATAGTTTTATGTTGCAAAAACATATAGGCAGTAGAGCACCGAGACCTTTCCTGAAGGGTGGGAATTCTTACTAAAGCAATTTGTGAACAAAGGTAAACCATTCAACTGGTCATACATGTTGTCTCAGAAGTTGTGGATCCATGTATCTAATTTCCTTAGTCCCCCCAAGGGTGGGCAAGCCAGATTTTACATGTTTGCATATCTATTCGATGTAATCTGCACACACAATGCATTCCCTGGCATGAATTGAACTTGGACACTGCGGGAGCCTGTCGTGTATGTTTATTGCAAGTTTCTTTTAGAGTGAAACCATAGAGGAGTGATAGAGAAGCTAACTGATCACTTTCTCATTCCATTGTACAAGTTGACCTTTCAAGAAGAGCCATATTTCATGTCACGTGGGGAAATGGAAGCAGTGTCGCAAATAGCATATTGGTTTGCCTCACCAGATGACACTTTCCTCAGGGTGTTCAGTGGATAGAAGTCTCTACAAATTTTACCAAGGCATGCCACCGATAAGTTAGTCATGCAAGCAATTGAGTATCATCTCTCTATAGGGTCAGCAACTTTGCACATGAAGAAGAAAGCCCCTTGGCCAACTCTTCCTATAAAAATGGGATTATACGAGATCAAGAATCTAAAAGTTGCAGATATTGAAGGAAAGGCGATAGAAAATTTTGCATTCGGTACTCTGGACTTCAAATTGTACGGTCCCTAAAATGTTTGCAAAGACCATTGTGCGATGATTCAGTTCCAGTGGCTAAGCAAGACCTTTCACTGGCCAAAGGAAGAACAATGAAAGAATTTTTATAATGCCTCCAATTCCCCTAAGCTAGTCAGTTTTCTAGGAACTTCATAGGTTTTTCCATAGCAGGAAATCACTCCAGAAGCATCAACAACAGAAAAGTGTAACCTAGTGCACGAGAAGGGAAATAGGAAGGTTGAGCATAGTCCAAGGGATAGCAAGCTGCAAGATGAAAGCAGATCTAGTTATACTTAAAGTGGCCATAACAGCAGAGAAGAAGAGGAAACAAAGGGTGCAAGAAGTAGAATAGAAGTAGAGGGAATAATGACAGTATAAAAAATTGGAGGAATAAAGGAAAAAGTAGGAAAAAGAAGAAAGGTGAAAAGTAATAGTAGAAGAAACAGTGCAAAGACAAGTTTAAGAACAAGGGAGAAACCGGAAGCTAAAGGAGGATAGAAAACAAATGCAAGGTAAACAGCTTGCTCAAGAGATTGAAGAGTTTATCTAAATCCAAGACATGTAGGAAAGACCAGAGCCATAGAATCAAGATGTTTATCTAATGCCAATGATACAGTAGGTCACCATTCAGTCTCCCCATCCTCCGGCAGAGCAAGCTCCAAGTCAGGAAGATTAAATTTTTCCTTTGGATGACAGTTCAGTTATGGACATGTAAATCTGACTTATGACGACCTTCAGAAAATATTTTACGAGCACAGAAGAAGCAATTTTTGAATGACCTCGCATCTCCTGCATTCATCAAGATAGACACCAGAAGAAATCCAGGTGCCATTGTCGCAACTAACTCAATCTTCGCAGGTGCTACAAATTAAAACATAGACTATTTATTGGCCGAGAACAAAAAGTTGGAAAAGAACATGCAGGCTGATAGGAAAGAGGTTGAATAGCTCTGAGGAGTTACAAAACACAGCTTTCACACAAATCTATCTGGAAGAAATGAAGGCAGCAATAATCGGTGAAGTATTGACACTGGGAGAGACCGTGCATAAGGTAGTTTTCCACTTGCATGGGTTGCAGCAAAAGTGTAAATATTATGTAAAAACTCTCAAGGTTGTGCAATCAATTATTGATGTTGTGCATGAATGGTCAATGCAATACAAAGGGGCACCACTTGAATTGCGAAATAAAACAAGACAAGAGGCAGATTTGGAGAAAGAAAAGGTTCAGATGCTCATCTAGAATAAAGAATATCTCGCCTCATTCATTGCCAACAATGCGGTCTCATTTGCACTATTGTACAATAGCTTGGAATTCTTGGTAAAATCCCACAGAATCCTATCAGTCAGCTCATTCATGAAGATCAGGCACATGAATCAGGTCAGGAAGGAGATTGAAGAATACATGGAACAGTTGAGGCAGATATCCATCAATGAAGATCTTGAAGTAAACAAACAGAATATGCAGAAGTACATTGGTGGCCCTATCCAAATCAACACAATGTTTCTCCTGCTCAAGAAGGAAACACAAACTAGTTCCAATTCAGTGTATCCAAATTCCATGGAGGCTAGAGTTCGCTTCTAGCCTGACACCATTACACATTTTAGGGATATTATCATGCAATACAAAGCTTGGCACTATTACATAACCAAGAAACATCAATTGGAAGTTTTTGAGCTGGATTTTCCCCAAAATCATGCTTAATTATTTTGTTGTGTTAGGTTGTCTAGTTGCCTCTACCCAATTTTGTCTTATATGGGTACGAATGCATTATAATATTATCTTTTAATTAATTTGTAAGTGGAATTCCAAGTGTCAATATTGGAATGTGAAGAGTCATGGTGTAACGAATGTAAAGAGTCATTTTTTAAAGAAGTTGAAGATTCATGAGGGAAGTCCAAGAGTCATAAGAGGAAGTGAATAGGCACCCATTTTGTTATAAATAGGCCCTCATAACTCATGTAAATGGCTTTGGGGGGAGCCAAGCTTTTGGCTAGGCTTAGGCTTAGAACCAAGATCTTGGGAGTTTGTGATAGCCTTGGCTTCTCTGTAGCATAGAGGGAGTATCTTTCTTTGGAGGAGCAGGTGCTCACTTCATGCTCCACTATTGGGGCTTGTGGTTCGTCAATGGTATATGTATGATTGGAACTTTCACTTAATAAAATCTTAGATCCGGCACATTTTCATGCATGTGTTGTGAATATAGTAGGAATATTCTTGTTATGTTTGCAATATATGTTATTTAACTTACAATTATGCTTATGAACTATTTCATTTGCATTGGTATGAATCTTGTCGAATGTGTTTTGTTCTATAATTCCATCATTATTAACTTCTAAACTATTTCACATATTAGCTTGTGATGTCTTTATGCTCGTGTGTTCCTCCGAATTTGTGTACTATTATAAGCTTCTATGAGACTCATTCATTTTCCCTTCATGTGTTAGAACCTTCATGCATTACACTTGACTTTTTACAGAGTCACACACTTGTTCCCATCAAAGTCACCATACACCACTCTATGCATTATTACATCCAAGGCACGTCATTAAAACCCACTACATCGAAAACCAGGTCTTAATCTGGACCAAACGGTGTAAGGTATAATTAACACTTCATATTGGGTAGATCTCTTGAATGTTGGCGAGTCCAGCACCGTCAAAAATTTTGGCATTAGAAGGAGGGCCAAATGACAAACTAAGCCTATGAAGTTTGTTTGAACTTTCTACATATTTAATGGCTTCTTCCCAAATCTTAGACCTAACATGTTTTTCTACAACCCCAAATCTGAAAGTGCCCACAGGAATAATCAATGACTTATCAAATCTAAAATTTGATGGCGAGGGTGAAAAACCATTCTCGAGCACACCACTCGCTTTCTTGAATTTTCCACTAAACACAATATTCTTGGCAAGGATGTTTCTTGTAGGTTGTTCATTCTCAAATTTGAAGTGCATGTCAAGGAATGGTGTAACACATTTCCATCCACTTCCATACACTCTTTCGACCATCTTGTCAAAGAGATCTTCCATTCCTTTGGAAGGTATGATTATAAATCTATTTTCAAGACTATCATGTAATTGCGAAAAGAACCTGATTAATCTCTTAATGATTTTCACAATCGTTTCATTCATTTTACTTTTGAATTTTATGAAGATGATATTGATTGGAATTTGATGAATTCGAATTTCGTGTTCATATTTTGATGAATCCACAAGAATATGAATCTTTCGAAAGTCTCCTAATGTACCTTGGTTATAGAGCGCATAAACTTGTGATGAACGAAGTTGTTGTTCCAATTGATTCTTCATCTTCTCCTCATCAAACAACTCCCTTTCCACAGGTTCAAGTGGGAGAACATGAGAGTCCATCTGTTGATTTACCACCATCTTCTTCCAACCTACATGCACATAATTTTAGCGCATGTATGAACGAAGTTGTTGTTCCAAGTGATTCTTCATCTCCTTGTCCTTCGTCCATTGGTTCATTTGGTCCTCCTAATTGTGATTTGTTTAGTTCACCTATTTCAACTGTCTCTATTGGTGTTCATGAGGATCAATTTCAAGATGGGATTAGTGTTGAGCAGCAAACCTGCAATATTATTTTCAATGACTGTGTGGGATTTTATCTCTGAACAAGAATTTGCGATGAAGGTGGATTTTTTTCCTTCCACACTTCTCCCTCATTATCTTGACATATTCCATGATTTTGTTATTCCTGTTTAATCTTCCAAGTATTCAGTTTCTAATGATGTTATTTTTATCACACTCAGAAATCATGGGATGTCAGTTTTACATTTGAAAGTAGAGAGGAAAAATCTTCTCTTCTTGATCTCTCCAATCCATCATTTGATAACTGTGAAGAAATAGAGGGTGAAATTCTTGTTTTCAATCTTCCCCTCTTTATGATTCATCAGATCATGAGAATGCCTTCGTTTTTTACCTTGAACTTTTTGATCATGGTTGTTGTGATCTCCTCACCAATTCATTTGGTCACAACTCTGATTTTTCCACTATTGATATTTCTAAGCCATGGTTTTTTATTATCTACCTTCTCATGTTTTGGAACTTCTACAAGTTGATGAGGCACTTCAGCCCGAGCTAATGGTTATGTCAGGTTATTTGTTGGGTCCAAATAATACTAGTGATTACCCCATTACTATTGTAGTTGTACCCCTTATTAATATTGTTGTGCCCTTATTTCCCCCATATTTTTATTACTGTGCCCCATATAATCCCTCTATTGTTATTTTTGTGGATTTATATTATTATTGTTAGGTCGGCTAGGTTATATTGTGACTCCTTAGGCTCCTATATATAGAAAGGAGGTTTTGTCATTTGAATCATCAAAGAATTGTTAATTTATGTAATGTAAAGGAGGTTGCCCCCTCGAAGAGGCTGAATTCTAAGGCATTGGTCTATCTTTTCTAGCTTTTTCTTGAGCTGGTTTCATAACATTTGGTATCAGAGCTTTGGATTCTAGGGTTTCGCTGCTCCAAACAGGTCATCGTGGAATTTTCGCTATAACTTTTTTTCTGCGACGTTTCAGAAGTCGAAACAAAAACCCATTTGAGAAGACATTGTGCTAAATAGTAGGTCCCAATTTCAGAGATTTTTGCGCTATATTTTCGGAAATATGATCTGAGGAATTTGGTCTTTTTGCAGAGTCCTGAATTACATTCCAAACAGGTGACCTAGGAAAAATCATCATAACTTTTTCTCTGAGCATTGGATTGAAATTTCATAAGAATGTACAGAAAGGGGATAGAATTTAGTTTCTTCTATATATTTTTCAGAGCTAAAGGTCAAAACAGTGACTCGTGGCACATCGTACAAGTTCGCTCTACTGAACTAGTCTATAATCAGGTCACTGTGGGAGATTTTGCATAACTCTTCCTTGGAGAATCCAATTTGGATCAGACTGGTGGCATTGGAAAGAGGACACAGAGGGCTACCAGAATTCCCAATCTCAGAACTGGATGTTTTGAAAGTACAAAGATACATCAAAGGAAATATCGAGCTCCTACAAAGAAAAAAAAGGTGTGTAGATTCTTTTAAATTTTTGCTTAAGGTTGGTTTGAAAATTTATTTTGAAGGAATTCAAAGAGCCAGTAGAGCATTATTATCGGTAAATGATGCCCCAAGGAATGAAAATGCAAACACCTAGTAAGGAACCTGAAAGCTCTAGCATGACTCATGAAGAAGAGGAAGAAATGCTACATGATATATCAAAATTACAAGACCAAGTGCAAAAAATGTCAGCCTCACAAAAGCTAACAGAAGCTAAGATAAATGGCATGAAATCTAAGATAAAGGGCATGGAAGCTAAGATGAATGGCTTTGAAGACAGACATGGACGATTTGAAGACAGATTTGAAGACGGACATGGATGAATTGAAGATAAATATGAATAAGTTGCTACAAGAAATGGTCACTAAGGGTGAAAGGGTAGAAAGGAAACTCATGATGAGAACAAAAGAAATGTTAATCATGATTCCATAGACTCTAATGTGGGATCGAAGACCCATCATATTCCAAAAATCGATATGAGGAAGTTTGATGGCAAGGATCCCGCAACATGGATATTACAGATGGGGCAATTTTTTGATCTCAATAATGTGCAAAACACACAAAAGGTACGTATTGCAACTTTATATTTGGAACCAAATCAGTTTGTATGGTATCAATGGCTTTGCTCTCGTAAACAAATTATCACTTGGGCAATTTTTTACGGAAGAATTGACAGCACATTATGAGGATACAAAAAGCAACACTTTTTTTAGCCAATTGATAAGTCTCAAACAAAAGGGTTCAATAATGGAGCACATTGAGGAGTTCCAGAAACTGAACATAAGGGTAAAAGATATTCCAGAGGAGCATAGGATTGATGTGTTCATAGGGTCTTTTAAGGATAATATCCAACATGATGTTCGCCTTTGGGAACCTGATTCATTAGAGAAGGCATTCAGGTTAGCAAGAAAAATGGAAAGCAAAATTATGGCAACCAGGAAGCATACCACTCACAACTATAAAGATGGAAGTGTTGTTGCCCCTAGTCTTCCACAACCTATAAGGTTGACACCACAACAATTGGAAGAAAAAAGAGCAAAAGGGCTTTGTTACAGTTGTGATAGCAAATACACTAAAGGTCATAAGTGTGCTGAGAAGAAATTATTCTACATAGATTGTGAAGAGGAAGAAGAAAAGGAGCAAGAAAGGTCAAAAGAAGAGGATATATTCCAGGAACAAAGCCTAGATGAAGAACAAATGAATCCGACGATATCTTGTAATGCATTGGCGGGAATTACCACTCTCAAACCATCAAGATAGAATGACAAATCAAGAAGAAAAAGGTAATAGTGTTGATTGATTCAGGAAGTACCCACAATTTTATTCATTGTAAGGTAGAAAAGAATTGAATTGCTTCCTATCCAACACCAGAGTGTCAAGTGATGATTGCAAATGGAGGAACAATAAATTGCTCTGGAAAGTGCCATAATATCAAGCTATCCATGGGAGAATATGTATTGACTAGCCCAATGCTTTCCATTCCAATGGGAGGTGCTGATGTTGTACTAGGAGTCCAATGGCTACAATCCCTGGGTACAATAGCTTTTAATTTTCAAGAACTTTTCATGAAATTTTCTACGGAAGGAAAGGAAGTTGAATTAAGGGGTATTGTAGGGAAACCAAGAAAGGTAATAAGCTCTAATGGTATGACAAAGCTTCTAAAAAAGGAACAAAGAGGTGTAATTGCACAATTATTCTCGCTAGATGTTTCCACATCAGAATCATCTATTTCTCCAGATCTCCAAAAAGTCCTGGACAATCATTCCAAGGTATTTGAGACTCCCAAAGGTCTCCCACCTATGAGTGATCATGATCATGCTATTCATCTGATTCCAGGAAGTGTTCCTCCAAACATCAGGCCGTACAGATATCCATATGCCCAAAAGAGTGAAATTGAATGTATGGTTGCAGAAATTCTAGAGGATGGTATAATTCAACCAAGTCAAAGTTCTCTCTCTGCTCCAGTAGTATTGGTGCACAAGAAGGATGGATCATGGCGCATGTGTCCGGATTATAGGGAGCTCAACAAGCTCACTATTAAATATAACTTTCCCATTCCTGTCATTGATGAATTACTGGATGAATTGCCTGGATCAATTTACTTCACCAAGTTGGATCTTCGTTCAGGATATCATCAAATCATAATGAAGATTGAAGATATTTTGAAAACAACATTTAGAACTCATGAGGGTCATTATGAATTTCTGGTCATGCCTTTTGGCCTTACCAATGCACCTTCAACATTGTAAGGACTCTGGACACCACATATATCCACAATGGTATGATATTGTCCACTTTGGGCCTAAGCCCTCATGGATTTGTTTTTGGGCTTTACCCCAAAAGGCCTCATACCAATGGAGATATTTGTCCATCCTTATATACCCATGATCCTCCCCACTTCTAGTCAATGTGGGACTTTGGTCGTATACCCAACAATCCTCCCTTCGAACAAAGGACCATTGAGCCTCCCCTCAAACAATTATCCATCCGTCCACTCTCTACCAACTAGGATTTTCCGCTCCAATGCGTTGGAAGCACACGCCTTACATGGAGCACCACCTGCCTCGAGAGCTTCCTCTATCCCAGGTCAACTCCCCTTCACCGTGTTGGGACCAAGACACGTCCATGAAGAATCCAGAGCACACCGCCTGTCTAACCGAGCTCATCCATGGATCCCATCGTGATATTACCGGGGCCCACCACCTTCATTCGGCATTCCGAGGATTCATCCACTTGGCTAACTTCGAAACTTGGCTCTGATACCAAATGTAAGGACTCTAGACACCACACATCTCCACAATGGTATGATATGGTCCACTTTGGGCCTAAGCCCTCATGGATTTGCTTTTTGGGCTTTACCCCAAAAGACCACATACCAATGGAGATATTTGTCCATCCTTATATACCCATGATCCTCCCCACTTCTAGTCACTGTGGGACTTTGGTTGTATACCCAACAAACATTTCAAGGTTTGATGAACTCAATTTTCAAACCGTTCCTTAGTTTGTGTTAGTATTTTTTGATGATATACTAATCTACAGCAAGTCTTGGAAGGATCATGTTGAACATGTTGACAGGGTGCTACAACTATTGGAGGAGAAACAATTATATCCAAAAAGATCCAAATGTTTCTTTGGAGTCCAAGAGGTGGAATATCTGGGTCATATTGTATCTCATGAAGGAGTTAAGGTAGACCCTAGCAAAATTAAAGCCATTAAGGAATGGAAAATCCCCACATCCATTAAGAATCTGCGAGGATTTCTCGGGTTGATAGGGTATTATCACAAATTTGTTAAGAATTATGGGAGAATAGCAACACCTCTAACAACATTATTGAAGAAAGATGCATTTTCATGGACTCCGGAAGCAAAAAAGGCCTTCGAACATCTTAAAGAGGCAATGTGCCAAGCACCGGTCTTAGCTACACCGGACTTCACAAAACCTTTATTGTGGAATGTGATGCTTCAGGAAATGGAATTGGTGCTGTTATAATGCAAGATGAAAGACCCATTGCTTTTGAAAGTCGTCTAATTAAGGGAAAGTTTGTACACAAAGCTATTTATGAGAAGGAAATGTTGGCAATACTCCATGCACTTAAGAAATGGCGACCCTACCTAATGGGAAGACACTTCAAGGTAAAAACGGATCATGATAGCCTTAAATACTTTTTAGAACAAAGATTATCCTCTGAAGAGCAACAAAAGTGGGTCACAAAGATGTTGGGTTATGACTTTGAAATCATCTTCAAAAAAGGGAAGCAAAATGTGGTGGCAGATGCACTCTCAAGAAAGGATGAGGATGTGGAAGCATTGTTGTGCGCCATTTCTATTATCCAACCAGATTGGATAAATGAAGCAAGGGAGGAATGGAAGAATGATGAAGAAGTGTGGGCACTTATTCGAAACTTACAACAAGATTCCAATACGTCTGATACATTTAGCTGGAAAAATGATTAGTTATGGTACAAAGATTTCTTATACCTCTGTAAGAATTCCCAGCTAAAACAAAAGATTCTTATGGAATTGCACACTTCTCCCTTAGGAGGGCACTCAGGATTTTTAAAAACTTACCACAGGGTTAAGAAGGAATTTTTTTGGGATGGCCTTAAATCAGATATTCAAAGTTTGTGGCGGATGTTTGGGTTTGCCACAAAATACAGTTTGAAACAATTAAGACAGCGGGTCTATTTAAAACCTTTATCCATTCCAAGCCAACGTTTGGGAGGAGGTTTCAATGGATTTTATCACAGGTTTACCCAAGTCTGAGGGAAAGAGTGTCATTATGGTGGTAGTTGATAGACTTACCAAGTATGCACACTTTTGTGCAATATCACATCCATTTAAAGCCAGTACAGTTTCTACTGCATTTATGGAAACAATTCAAAAGCTACATGGAAACCCAAAGATTATTGTAAGTGACAGAGATCCCATTTTCACTGGAAATTTTTGGACAGAATTATTTTCTTGTCTTGTACTCAGTTAGCTCATAGCTCATCTTATCATCCTCAATCTGATGGGCAAACTAAGATAGTAAACAAATGTTTGGAATGATATCTTCGTTGCTTTGTATCTGATAAACAGACACAATGGGTCAAA